>JANHZU010005997.1:34754-46094 GCA_032468055.1 Acrochordus granulatus | reverse complement strand
TGAATCAAGCCACGGGCCGGTCAAAATTTGATCAAGGGCCGCATTTGGCCCCCGGGCCGGACTTTGGACATGCCTGCCTTAGGAGGAGGCAATCTCAAACCACTTCTGAAAAGCCTTGTCAAGAAAACTTCAAGGACTTGTCAAGGCAGTCTCTGAGAACTGAACATGATGGAACAGGAGAAAAAAAGAATTAATGTGAAACAAGGAAATTATAGAATCTGATATTTATTATATATACTGTTTATATAAGATAAATGTTTGATTACATAAGAATAGTAACGTTATGTCTTTCCCTGCAAGCAGCAGCTGAAAAAAATCAAAGTAGACATGCGGTAACTAGTTTTCCCCTACTCTCTGCTTTCCAGATTTGTCAATTAGAACTCTTACCATCCATAGCCAGTCTGAGAAATAAATAAATAAACATGAGCTGCAATAAGCATTAGGATAAAAAATAAAAGTGTACATCTACATCAAAGACATGATACAGAAGCAATAACAATCTAGAAGTTAACTGCAGAGAAATGTACTTTAATAAACATTCATGTTCAAAATAATTAAAACATAATGAATCCTCATGAACTCTACGAGCCCAGAATTATTATGGAGATTGAATCTATGAGCCTACGTCATTCTGGAGATTGAAATATCAATAGATGTCCAATATATTGCCAATAGCCCATCACTTATTTATTTAAACCTCAGTTTATAGAAACAGTTTTAAAAAGAGTAAGTATTAATGGAGATTGTAGAAATATACACAAATATTGTGTATGCAAAAATATACACAATGTATCCAAAACAAAAAGTTGCTATATATGCTAACAAAAACAGGAAATTATATTTTCAAAATTTCAACCTACTACACTGAATATTCCATTTTAGGAATTTTAGGAATATTCCATTTCCTAATTTCCATTTTTAATGGATATTTTAAAATTCTGTATTAATAGCATGCTCGTTTGCTGTCATCTCCCATTACTCTTCCCCTATTTTGTTCTTTTGCAAGGGATTTCCAGAAGTTGTTACTTGGTATTTTGTGACTTAATTTTAGCACCTATCTCATTTAAGCACTAATCACATAAATGTATAGAGTGATAAACATGTACTTAACAATCACCTTTTAGAAGGCTATGTCATGCTTTATTAAAGACTGATTTATGCTCTTGAAAATCATGCCTATGAAGCAGACTAACAAAAACACTTAGATTAATATATGAGTTCCAGTCTATTTATAGGATCACAGTCCTAAATCTATTCTGGAATTTCAGAATGAGCAGAAAATGATAGGCTAGATGCATTTGGTGTACTAGTAGCTCCAAATGAAAATTTGGGGTGGAACTTATGTAAATATATTTCTGCTGAGGCAACCAGATTCCCTTTCACTTCCTGCTCTCATACAGCTCATCACATGTCTTTGAATCTTCTTGTAAAAATCACCCTTAGATTCTATCCAAAGAATTTCACCAAAGGATAATCAAGTTTTAAGTTATGTCTGGAAGGTGAGAAGAGAACAGTATGTACTAGGTGAAGTTAAAGACTCATATTAATGGAGGTTTATACAATGTGTGTTCAAACACATGAAAAGCATTTTGCAGTCTCTTTGTTATATCCTTTTTATATTTTTCCTACTGCATTTTGTTGCTGAGAAATACTCTTTCCAGAGATTTTAATAAAAACTACTTGAATAAAAAAATAAGGGTGCATGGTGGTATGAGTGGTTAAGATGCTGGGCTTGTCAGCCAGAAGGTCAGCAGTTCAAGTTTGACACTCAACAGCCACAGCGTAATGGAGTGAGCTCACCGTTATTTGCCTAACTCCTGCCAACCTAGCAGTTGGAAAGCATGTAAAAATGCAAATAGATAAATAGGTACCCAACTTTGGTGGGAAAGGTAACAGTGTCTGTGCATCTTGGGGTATAGTCATGCTGGCCACATGACCATGGAAGTGTCTTCAGACACACTGGCTCTTTGGTTAGGAAATGGAGATAGCACTTCCCCCTAGAGTTGGCCATGACTGGTAGGGGAAACCTTTACCTCTCCTTGAAAAATAGAATGTGAAGTGAATATGGCTGCTTCTCTATAACAATCATGGGCTATTACCAAGCAATGTACAACTTAAATACCATAGTTATTCAAAAGGAGATGACCCTGAATTCAGGACAATACTTTTCCCAACATTTTTTGACATTAAAAATAATCCTTTGCTATACACAGCTTCTCTTATCTTGTTAATCCTCAAAATTTCACGCAGATACTCACATACTTTATTGGCCAAGCATGGTTAGACATGCAAGGAATTTGACTCCAATACAGTAGCTCTCAGTATACTGTATTTGGAACATCAATAAACAACAGTAAGATAATGCATAACAATGTTAGTGTTCTATAAATATGCAGTCAATAGAAGGGAGTGTTATAAAGTTTGAAATGAATAGGTATGTGAACACATTAGACAGAACTTCTGGGTTAATTTGAATTCTCTACCTTCTGCTCTATCTATCATGTAGTATGATCATATAGCATTAGTCAAGTATTCATTTGAATGATTGCACAGGGAAAAAAGCTGTTCCTGTGTCTGGTAGTTTTGTTATGCAGTACCTGTAGTGCCTATCAGACAGAGGAAGTTTAAACAAGTTGTCCGAGTGAAATGGATCTGCAGATATCTGCCTGTTCTTTTCTTGACCCTCTCAGTATACAGGTTTTTTATGGAGAGCAGGTTAGCTGCAATTATTCTTTCTGCAATCTTGACTAGATTCTAGTCTGTACTTGCCCTGCATGTTGCTACACTGAACCAGACAATAATAGATGTACAAAGAACAGACTCAATTCTTTGTAGAACTGCATCATCAGCTTGTTAGGCAGACTGAACTTCTTGAGCTGATGTAGGAAGTACATCCTCTGGTGTGCCTTAATAATGGTGCTCGCTGCCCATTTTAAGTCTAGGGAGATGAGAGCCTGGAAACATGAAGAACTGTACTACTGATACAATGTTGCTGAGTATAGTAAAGGGGAATAAAATAGAAGGTCTCTTTCTAAAATCCACTGTCATTTCTACATTTTTGAATGTATTCAGCTCCAGATTGTTTCAACTGTGCCACAGGGTAAGATGTTCAACTTCCCATCTGTACACAGATTCATAACTATCTTTAAGACTCCAATTATTGTTGTGTCATCTGCAAACTTCAGTATTTTGACAGAGGTATCATTAGAAATGCAGTCATTTGTATAGAAGGAGAAAAGTAGCAGAGAGAGCACACATCCCTGAGGAGTACTGGTGCTGATCGTCCAAGTACTGCATGTAATTTTCGCTAGCCTTAACTGTTACTTCCTATCAGAAAGCTGGTTATCCACTTACAAAATGGGCAGGTACGCTGAGCTGAGTCATTTTGTGTTGAAGAATTTCTGGGATGATGGTGTTAAATGCTGAGCTGAAGTCACAAAAACTTGTGTATAAGTTTTTGGGCAGTCCAGATGTATGTATATCCCCCAAAATATTTGTAGGTAATACCTTTAGTACATTGTATATGCGTATGTTGTTCAGACACTCAGTTGTGTTCGATTCTTCGCGATTCCATGGATCTCCCTGTCCTGCCATGCCTCCCTATCCTGCACTGCCTTATAAAGTGTGCCCAAGTCATGCCCATCGCATCTACAATGCTATCTAACCATCTCATCCTCTGCTGTCCCCTTCTCCTTTTGCCTTCAAACTTTCCCAGCATCACAATCTTTTCCAATAAGTCCTCTCTTCACATTACATGCCAAAGTATTTGAGCTTCAGATTCAGTATCTGTCCTTCCAATGAACAATCAGGGTTGATTTCCTTTAGAACTGATTGGCTTTATCTCTTTGCAGTTCAAGAGTCTCTGAAGAATCTTCTCCAGCACCACAATTTGAAGGCATCGGTTCTTTGATGCTCAGCCTTCCTTATGATCCAACTCTCACAGCCATACATTACTACAGGGAAAACCATAGCTTTGACTTTATATATCTTTGTTGGCAAGGTGATGTTTCTGCTTTTTAATATGCTGTCTAGGTTTGCCATAGCTTTCCTCCCAAGGAGCAAGTGCCTTTTAATTTCATGGCTTTACAAATAGCAAAGGAAACAAAGAAAGCAAAAGGCAAGGGAGAAAGGGAAAGATATACCCAACTGAATGCAAATTTCCAGAGAATAGCAAGAAGAGATAAGAAGGCCTTCTTAAATGAACAATGCAAAAAATAGAGGAAAACAATGGACTGGGAAAGAACAGAGATCTCTTCAAGAAAATTGGAGATATCAAGGGAATGTTTCATGCAAAAATGAGCATGACAAAGACAAAAATGGTAGGGACCTAACAGAAGCAGAAGAGATGAAGAAGTGGCAAGAATACACATAAGACCTGTACAAGAAAAATCTAAATGTCGTTGATAATCATGATGGTGCCATTACTGCCCTAGAGCTGGACATCTTGGAGTGCGAAGTCAAATGGGTCTTAGGAAACATTACTAACAACAAAGGTAGCAGAGGTGATGGTATTCCAGCTGAATTATTTAAAATCCTGAAAGATGATGCTGTTAAATATGCCAGCAAATTGGAAAACTCAACAGTGGCCACAGGATTGGAAAAAGTCAGTTTACATTCCAACTGCAAAGAAGGGCAATGCCAATGAATGTTCAAACTACCATACAATTATGCTCATTTCAAATGCTAGCAAGGTTATGCTCAAATATACAAGCTAGGCTTCAGCAGTATAACTGATAACTACCAGATATACAAGCTGGGTTTTGAAGAGGCAGGGGAACTAGAGATCAAATTGCCAATATTCACTGGATCATGGAGAAAGCAAGGAAATTCCAAAAAAACTTCTATTTCTGCTTCATTGACTATGCTAAAGCCTTTGTGTGTGTATAAGTGATTCATATTTGTGCCTTTAAGTCAATGTTGACTCCTAGTGACTGCCTGGACTAGTCCCTGAAGTTTTCTTAGCAAGGTTTTTTTGGGAATGATTTGCCATTACCTCTTTCCTCAGGATGAGAGCGAATGGCTGGCCCAAGATCACCCAGATTGTTTTATGCCTAAGAAGGGACTAGAACTCATGATCTCCAGATTTCTAGCCTGATGCCTTAAGCACTACATCACACTAGCTCTGAATATATTTGTTAAGGCTCTGTAATGTTTCAGATTTAAATAGAAAAAGCCAAACCTATATTTTCCTTGGATCACATGGCCACTACAGGTCATAGCTGTATGAACCTGGAAAAAGACAGTTTGTTTATTCATTGAATTTATATGTCACCGAAATCAGAAGACTCTTGGCAGCTTACAAGATAACTATAAAGGAATAAAAATCCATAAAACTATTAAAACCATAAAACAAAAAACCCTGCCAAACAGGGAGGAAGGAGCTAAAAACATATGTATGGGAAAGAGGTGACTTTTAATCTACTAACCACCTCCAAGATGATGAGTCCCCAGTCGAGTCCCATGCCAATTAAGAGAGCCAGGTCTGAAAGTCCTTATGAAGGACATAAAGAAGGGGGCAGATCTCACCTCTGGGGGCAAGATGTTCCACAGGGCAGGAGCCACAGCAGAAAAGGCTCTTTTCCTTGATCCCACCAGCCTAAATTCCTTGGCTAACGGATCTGGAGGAGGTCTCTTCTGCCAGAGCTGGTGGGACAGGAACTTACCATTGGGGTGACACTGTTCCTTATGTAACCTGGTCCCATGCCATGAAGGGCTTTATAGGTTAAAACCAAAACCTTGAATTGCACCCAGAAGCAGACTGGCAACCAATACAGCTTACGGAACAAAGATGTCACATGGGCTGATCTACTAGCCCTCAAAATCATCCGCACAGCCACATTCTGCACCAGCTGCAATTTCTGGATGCTCTTCAAGGGTAGCCCCATGTAGAGCGCATTGCAGTAATCCAACATAGAGATGATGAGGGCATGAGTGACTGAGTGAAGGGAGTCTTTTTCTAGGAAGGGGCATAACTGGTGAATAATGCAAAGTTGCGCAAAGGCCCTCCTGGCCGCAACTGCCACCTGCTTCTTGAGCAGGAGTCATGAGTCCAGAAGGACCCCAAAATTATGCACCAGATCTATCTGGGGTAGTACAAACACATCTAGAATTAAAGATGATAAAGTCCCAGAACCAGAACCCTGAGACTCCCAAAGCCACTCAGTCTTGCCAGGGTTCAACTGAAGCTGTTGTCCCCCATCCAGACCCAAACAGCCTCCAGACACCGAGTCAGGACCAAGACAGTATCACTTGGATCACCAGCGATGGAGATGTAAATCTGAGTATCATCAGCATACTAATGGTACCTCATCCCATGGCAATGGATGATCTCACCCAGCGGTTTATGTAGATGTTAAAAAAGGTCGAAAACACCAAACCCTGTGGCACAACACAAAGTAGCGGCTGTGGGCTGGACCTCTCTCTCCCAATTAACACCAACTGGGATTGGACACAGAGAAAGGAGCTGAACCAGTGCAAAACTGCACCACCCAGCCCCAACTCCTGAAGCCAACCCAAAAGGATACCATGGTCAACGGTACTGAAAGCCACCAAGAGGTCAAGGATGACAAGGATGGGTGTACTACCTTCATCCCGTTCTTGCTAGAGATCAGCAAGAGTGACCAATACTGTCCCCATCCCATGACCAGATCTGAACCCAGACTGAAAAAGGTCTAGAAAATCAGTTTCTTCTAGGATCCTCTGAAGCTGCCATGCAACCATTTTCTCCACCATCTTGCCTAAAAAAGGCAGGAGGGAGACTGGACGATAATTGTCCAGACAGATGGAGTCCAACGATGGGTTGTTTTAACAGGGGGCAAACCAGGGCCTCTTTAAAAGGCCCATGAAAGACCCCCTGTCCCAGTGAGGCATTAAACACTGCATGGATCCATCTGTTAGTCATCTTCCTGGCAGCTTTCACCAACCAGGAGGGACAAGGATCTAACTAACAGGTGGTCACGCTAACAGCATTCAGGGCCCTGTCCACTTCCTCAGTTGCTTTGAATAGTTGGCATGAAGAGTCTTCACCACCATCAAGGTACTTATTTTTTTTAATTAAAGATGGAGAATTCTGATGGCATTAAAACTCTGATGCTAAAATGCTTGTCCAGATTCTATATTGCACAAGGTGAGAATCTATGCCAAGAAGCCAGGAAAAAAAAACAGTTTTTTGAGATTCATACTTGTTGCCTCTAGAGGGGTAGCAAAAGGCCTGATAAAATTGGAGATAGTGATGTACAGGCCAAACAAATATTCACTCAAATTATAAATTATATGGAGCATTAGGATGAGTTCAACTGCTTGTTACTGAACAGAACTTAGATTGTGAAGGAGATTTGAGAATATACTCTTATCTGTTCCACTGACTGAGATAGTATGAGAATCCTACACTGGACAAGAGTTGGACCAGAAGTTCTCCATGCCTCCTCCAACCCAATCATTCAATTTTAGAAAGGATTAATCCCCCATATTGCGTCATAATGTTTGTGAATTATTTAGCTAGTTGACTGGCTTAACAAGATATTTTATAGAAAAGCTGTAAGATTTGTATAGATTTGTTTTAAATTTTAACAATACAATTATTTCTCACAACATGGACTAATTTGTTACTGATTTCATCACATTTTATTCTAAAATGAAAAAAGTTTATATGTCACCGAAATCAGAAGACTCTTGGCAGCTTACAAGATAACTATAAAGGAATAAAAATCCATAAAACTATTAAAACCATAAAACAAAAAACCCTGCCAAACAGGGAGGAAGGAGCTAAAAACATATGTATGGGAAAGAGGTGACTTTTAATCTACTAACCACCTCCAAGATGATGAGTCCCCAGTCGAAACACCTAAAAAGATGTTTTAAAGAAAGATAACTATGTATGTCTTATAAAGCAAAAGCAGCACTGCGAACTGTACTCAGAAACCTACCATTAATGCCTGTTGCACTTGTATAATGGTTGTAGCCACCCTAACCTGGAAATTGGTGGAAGACTACATTTTGAAAGAATGAAGATTCTATCCAGAGTTAATCTAGAACATGACATAAAATCAAATGTTTTTTGGAGATAGAAACACCTTTGTCTTGCTGATATTAAGCTTTATCTTAATTTCTCCTATTCAGTTCCCTACAACCTTAAGGCACTAGACTAGATGATGACAAGATTTCTACTATATCTCAAAACAGGTTGGAGTATCAGTACAACTGGGTAACATCTGCATACTGATTATAGTTCAATTGGAATCCATAAATATTATATTCTAGCAGTTTTACACAGATGTTAAAGATTGGCAAGGATATGCCCCCCCTTAAGGAATGACCACTGCTTCAACCTTTTCTATGCCTATACTAATGATTGAAAATGCCTGCTAAGAAAGGAGTGGAATCACTCCTAATCGTGACAGGCTGCCAGTATATAGTGGTTCTTAGTATCAGTGTTGCTGGAAGAATAAGGAAGATAAGACTCCTAAACCAGATCCTGCCATAGATTGTCCATCTAAACTGTCCAAACTAAGATAATTTCAATCACATAGCCATATCTGAAAAATAATTTTAAGCGGTCCAGATAAACTAGTTCCTCTAGAATCCCTTGAAATTCATGACTTAAAAAGTGAAAGCTAGAGACTGAGCAAGTTATCCAAAATGGTTAGCTCAAGAGGAGTGACATACTAAAGCAGCCGACACAGACATCTTTTCAAAGACTCATTTACCACAGTTTGAATTAAACCAGCTACATCTCATCCAGATGCTGGAGGAGCTAAATAAGGCATGGATCCAGTCCACAAGTGGCTAAGATCATGCTGCAAAGAAGCCTAACCAGTTCCACGGAAACTACAGGATGAAACAGAGTATGGATAATCTCACAAGACTGTTATACCAGTTACCTCATCTGACTCTGCCTATGAGATGTCTAAACCTAAACAAATATGAGCAATTTTAATTGAAAATATTGGCAAACATGTCAGTGGCTTACCTGAGCCTTCCTAAGATGAAGTGAGTTACTTTAAATATAGCTGAAAAATGACATTCTGCTATTGCAGTATGCATAGACAGATGCTGGGTTGTGATGAACTGCATATTCTTCAAGAAGCAAACTGACCAACAGTAATATTCTACCATAAGCCAACTGCTCTAAAGTAAAGACCACATCTAACCTATGGTTAGATATATGGGTGGGGGTCAAAATTATCTGGGACAAGCCCATGGATGTCATGGACTTCTGCACTTTTTTAGCCTCTTGCTTTCCCACTATAAGGAGAATCAAAAGCCAGAAAGTCCCAACGCCAACCCTGTAATGACATTAAATATGTAAGAAAAATACTCTGTTGAGTAATCTGAGGATATAAAAAGATAATTTCTAACTTGTGTCTATAGTCCATGTGTAAGTTATTCATAGCTGATCACACCAGCATCCTGTCATACCTTCCTCTGCCAAGAAATCAAAATTCAAATCATTTGAATTGGAATCAGATAGAACAAACTGGAAGGTGTGATTTACCTTCAAACAGCAGAGATTTCAACGGAATTCTCTTCAGATTCCCTCCGATTTTCTCCTAGCCTCAAGTCTCTTTAAGGTAAGAGACTTACTTATGCACCCTGAGGAGCGGCAAGCAGCCTCAGAACTACATGACTCTGGGACTGCTTGCCATGCAGTGGCTCAAGGATTTCTTTATATGCCAGAGCTCTGGAGCAGGAAGAAACCCCTGAGTCACAGCACAAAGCCCTTGCAGCATGAAGCCCAACCACAACACAGCACAGCAGCACAGCACAAAGGGACTCTTGGCACACCATGAGTCTAGGGCTGCAAGAAGCTGATGTCAGGCCTGCTAATGAACCAAACATAATTTTACTTTACCATAATGCCACATTAACAGAATCTTGCAAGTCTGAAAATACAAACTTCCCACTACCACTTATAATTGTCTGAACAATTAGGGTGGGTCCTTCCTTAGTTTCTTTCTCTGATCATTATTTCACTGAGGGCTCCTGCCTCCCTTGTCTGATTGTTCCCCAAAGTAACCCATACAGTCCATTATACCCTGAGCTTCAGCTCAGTGTAAAAACTTTCAGTAGCACGGCTCAAAGCTGTAGCCATCCCAGCCCAGTCCCAGATGCAGTCAACCTTGTCATCTTCACTCGAAGGCCCCTGCTGCCTTGCATTCTGCCATTTCAGCAGATCTTCACCACCTTCTTGCTCCCTCTGCTGATAAGGCATACCCACTTTGACTCTTCATAAAGCACCTGTTGGCTACATGAGGCAATTCTTCCCCAGGTCCTGTGAAGAAACCACCATGTGTGACCTGAGGAAAAAAGGCTGCCAGCAACTGCCTTGCACAGGGCTAGGCCAGGCATGGTTGTCAGCAGTGGGAGCAAAAAGATGATGGTCAGCTACACCAGCAGGGGCCACAGACTGCAGGGAACCAAAAGGGCACAGATAAGGGAAATATGCTGGTGGGGGAGTTGAAGCACTCCTGTGGTCATAAGTGTAACCATGCTGTCGAACTTTGATCATGTGACTGCTGCAATAGCTGTAACCTTGTAGAACAGTCATAAATTGTTTTGTTCAACACTGCTGTAACTCTGAACAAATGGTCATAAGTCAAGGATTACATCTAGATCTTTCTCACAGACAGACATGATATGGATTTCAAATGACTTGGCTACTAAGTTTTCCAAAGGACTTCAGATGATCATAATCCTGTGAGTTTGGTTTAGAAAAAAAAAACCTAGTTCTTTAGATGGATATTACTTGATATGTCATTACAGAAGGTTGGAATAGTGGACGATTTTAAAAAATAAGTTAAAATAATTTTTTTGAAATTAATTTAAACAAAAGCACTGACTTAAGAATGTTTGGGATGCAAGTAAAGCTTTCTCAGAAGCATAATACTGAACTTAAGAAGAAGATGCAAAACATTCTGTATACATTAAAAAAGAAAGGAGTTAAATAAATTCCCAGGTTAGATCTCACAACAAATTAAGCTTGTACAGTAACAGTTAGGTTAACAATAAGGGGAATGGAACTAAAAATGAATGATGTAAAACAAAAAAACACCCCTTTGAATATGCAAATAAACCTAGGAAATGGTTGCCATATAAATAGCAAAATGAAACAGAAAAAGAAACATTGAAATTTCACGAGAGACTACATTAATATTATTCTAATTTGTATAAAGAACAGGAAAATTCTTTGAAGAAAATAGATGTTTTAAAAAACAAAATGCATCAAGAATTACAGAGGATAGAAACAAATTATGAATGGACCAATATGCCAGGTCGGTTAATAATAAGGCTCCCCTGATTAGAGACATCATCGAGGAGGAGCTGGCTGACCTGGCATGCATC
>JANHZU010005997.1:9017-19563 GCA_032468055.1 Acrochordus granulatus | reverse complement strand
TTTGGATTAAAGGCAAAACGTCTTCGACTTGAGAAAAATCCAGTCCAGATGCCTGTTTTTTAAACTTTGTTGCGATATACTTAACGATGTTCAAAATAGGTAAGAAAGCAGATCTATGTATGGTAAATAAAACAGGAAGATTGGCTTTCTGGAAAAGAAGGGTAGCTAGCCACAAAGATCAAGGACATGTTAACTAATATAAGGTTCTAGACCAGACTATGCCATAAGATACTGTTTCGGCAAATTTCTGTTTGGAACATATGGTAGTGTTTGCTTATGTTTATTTGCGTAAGTTCTGTATGCGAACTAGTATATACCAGAGTTGAATGTAAAATTCAACTGGAAAAGCTCTAGACTTTTCCCCTAGTATCCTGCCTTGTTTTGGCCTATGAGTAGTACATTATGAAAAGTATATAAAATCACGGCAAAACATATTTATCCAGATATTTACTATCTAGAAAGGTCTAGTCCCACCTCAATCATGAAGCCAGCTGGATGACCTTAGGCCAGTCAAACTCTTTTTAGCCCCAAGAAGGAACCAATGATAAGTTGCTTCTGGAATCCTGCCAAGAAAACTGCAGGACTACTCCAGGCAGTCACCAAACTGACTCAAAGGCAACAGAAAGAAAAAAAAAGTCACTCTATTTCACAAGGTCACTCTAAAATATTAAGTATTTAAATTGATCTTCACTAATTTCTCCCCCTCCCCTTTTTTAAAAACAATCAACAGATACCTTAGTTTGAACGTGTATTAGATCTGCAATGTGTTCGGCTTCATTTTATCTCTGACTGCAGGTGAAATCCATGCATATACATTCATTGACTTTTTTTCAAAATCAAGTTCTTTTCTAAACAGGTGTGCAAAAAAAAAACCTGAGGTTGGACTAGTTCTGGTAGTTGGAATGGCCCGATTCATGTTCAGAATGGGGTGGCAGAATGTCCCTTGAAATATCTGCACACTTCTGTTGCTAAATAGTAACATCCAAAATGATCTAAGAGAACTTACTATACACAGCTATCAGTACAGTATAATATTTTGGGGGACATCAAACAAAACACTGTTGAATAAGGACAGCATTTAACCGCTAATTATTTTTCTAAAGATATGCTGCCACACAAAATAATGTCCCAAGCTATACTATGCATTAGTATTTGCCCAGATAGTTTGATCTGGCACGATTTGCATGCTTCAGGCTCCATTCATTAAATAATGCTATATTTTGGAACTAGGAACGTGCCTTGTCAGTAGCAGCACTGCCTTTTGGAATGAAGTTTTCTTCTCTTTTCCTCTTTTCCCATCCAGGTTTGTTTTCTCTGCCATGCTAGTTTCTTAGTTTTATGTTTCTTATACTGTATTATTTTGTGTTTTTAACAATTTGTAAACCATCTAGAATTCTGGGTGTCGGATGGCCTTTAAATTCAATAAATTACTATTTACTGTACAAAATGAAGCCCAGTAATGATTGAAAAGCTCATTATTCAGGATGTAGTTTGATCATGTTCAATTGAAAAATGTCATTCTGTCATGGTCCTCTCTTTCTTACATTTGACACTATAGTAGATAATGCTTATCAGTGTGCTGCTTAAGATACTAAAAGTAAACAAGAACTGGAATTGTGGAAAAAGCCATGATAGATTACTGTGTAAATGTAATAATGCCAACCATTAGTTTGAACATGCTAACTAAATGCAGTGTAAGAGTACTGCAACAAATGTGTTACAAGCATAGCTATATACCATTTTTACAGTTACAACATAAATCCATTTTATTAGCACAATCTGAGGATCCCCTAACATAAAATGCCATACCCCTCCCCCACACAATATTTATAGCATACTCCAATACTGAACATTTTAAATGAATGAAGTCAAATTCATCCCCAGGTGGGATTCCATTTTTAACTGTGATCTGTTCTTGGAGTTCCAGAAGTAATTTCAGCAAATTCAGTGTTGATAACATAATTATTTTTTGCTGTGAAGGACAAGGCAAAGGTCATGCATAAATTGGCATGTTTATTTATCAATTGGTAAGAAGTCTGTACTTGTGTAAGCAGCAAAACAAAATCTGAGTATGAATGATTCCTATGCAAAAGCACTGTGAGAAATGCCCTCCACAGTGACTAGTACAGTTCCTGACCAAACATATAAAACATGCTATTTGAAAAAGTTGCTAACTAAACATATGTATTAAATACTGGAGGGGAAAAGGGTGCTTTACATTTTTATTATAATTTATTCTATTTAACAATCTAAGAAGTTTGCAGCCATCAGCAGTTCCAGGGCAATCTCAGGTGCAATTGGAAATTCAGGAATCTCTGTAGAGCTGTTAGTATAGCGAACCTTATAGGTGAAATACATGCATACTTTAGATAAGACGTGGGAAGGAATCTCTCTGAAATTCACTTCATTTGTTTCATTTTCAGCAAACTGGCCTGTGCACATAAAAAACAAAGATAACTCCTGATCATAAATATTTTTGACATGTTTAATTCAGAAGCATATGGGCATATACATAATTTAGTGAAGCCTTTTGTACTTGAACCTCTGTGTTTTAGATTTGTTATGCCTTATCTTTTATAATTCTTTTAATTTGATCAACCTGAACAAATTCCGAACATATTTTCAGATACTGTATATTGATTTCATCTTAAGTATTTTGCTTTATAAATCTAGTCATACCAGTTCTTTTAGCAACTTCTGTTTTAATTTACCATTTGGAACTAATCAGAATGAAATAAGTTCACTTCTTGAGTATAATGATGCACTAATAAATGGCACTGGCCTTTTCAGCCAATAGTTTTATGTTATACATACATACAGATAAAAATATAAAATAACAATTTACATATATAAAAAGAGTGGAGAGTTACTTTTAAAAGTGATATTCTGTGATAAGTTCCTTTGTATTCACTGGCCTTCTGATTATATATTTCAGATATATTTCTTGGAGGAAAAGCCAAGAGAGATAAGCACCTGGTATACAGTTATCAATTAAACCTTGACTTTGTTTAGTCCTTGTGGTCTAGAAGATAAGCCCATATTTCGTCAACAGCCTCAAAGAGTTATTAAATGTTTCAAAATGGAACCAGATGTTTGATTGGTATGTGAGAATATAAGTGAAATAATCTGTTTTCTGTTGTTGTTCTACATCCAGGAGTAACAATTGCTGCATTATACTGTATTTCCAAAATTTTGAGCTGTTTTAATGTTATCCAGGCTTTCCAAAAAAAGCTGGAATAGCAATTCCAACTTTCCTTTCATCTTTCTCCTTTGCCTCATAAATCTGGTTTGTCGGAACCCAATTATTATATGGATTCGGTGGACATGGTACTTCACAGGAAGAAGGATAGAATTATTTAATAGGAAATGACTACAGAGAGGAGAAATTCATATCACCAGTGGTGTCCCTGCACTGGTAGATAGATACTTTTGAATTTCACCTTTGGAAAGCATATTGCAGTTTGTGAATGTGCACAAGAGTTCTCTGGATTGATTTTATAATGATATTAAAAAGTAACCCCAGTGGGCAGACATTTGTTCTCTCAGTCTCTGTAGAATATGATGCACATTATTGTACAATTATTATAATTAGCAGAGTTTATATTATTTCCATAATAGATATCACTAACCCAAGCTGGTATTATATAAACCCAAAATTGATTTATCCCTTTTCAAAAAAGCAAAAACAACCAACTGAATTATAAAGAAAAAAGTATCTAAAGCTTAGAATCTTTCAAAGTGTAAAAGGATTTCCTCTGGCAATATTAGAAAATCCCTATACAGTAATTCCAGAATCATTTTGCACTTTTGTTTGGACACATAGTCTCTGACTGAAATTGTAATACAAAATCCTACAAAACTTTTTTTTTTGAGAAATCAACTCCAGAGATTATTACAGTATTGCAAGACAAAGAAAACAAATCACAATCCCATTATTTCAGAACTGAGTGTTGTACCAACCTGGGCCACTTAACATTGCCTTTATTGTTCCTGATGTAAGTGCGTGCTCCCGTTTAACAATGAACTCGTGGCCATCTGAAGATATCAACTTCACATACATAGCATCAGGGCCTTCACACCCACCATATGTTTTCTCTTCTCCATCTACAATATGGAATGAATGCATAACTTCAACTTATGAGTATTAGAAGGTTTAACAAATAATAAACAATACAACACTGAATTAATAATTATATTGGATACAGTTTGGTGTAGAGAGTCAGTTTGGTGTAGTAATTAAGATGCTGTTATAGAAACCAGGAGACTATGTGTTCTGGTCCTGCCTTAGACATGAAAGCTGGCTGGGTGACTTTGGGCTAGTCACTTTCTCTCAGCCCAAGCCACCTCACGGTTGCTGTTGTGCAGAAAATAGGAGGAGGAAAGAATATTAGGTTTGTTCACTGGCTTGAATAAAGCAATAAAGGCAGGATAAAAATCAAATAAATATAAGAATTCTAGCAAGCCCAACATGTAAATATGATATTGAGATAATACCTTGAGATAAATACTATAAGAGTATTTATCTCAAGTTGCTGAGCAGTTTAATACTTGGATGGACACTAATCTATTAACTGAAATATTCCAAAATCCTTGCTAATATGCAAACTTGGTGAACTTTCATAAAAGCATTATTAATAACTTCATCTGTAAAAATGGAATGTTTTCTTACTTTTAACACTTTCATTACCAAAAAAACCTACTATATATGCTTGGTTATACTCCTGTCAAAAATACTTTGAGAGAAATTTCATAACAAGGAAACTTTTAAAGATAAAATTTAATTATGAATACAATTTCAGCACACTATAAAATAGAATGAATTAGTGTTTTCTGTTATATCCCACCCCTCCCACATATTCTGGTAAACTTTATTTTTTAAAAAAATATTTCAGGATAACAATATAATGGGAGTATTGTTATACTCCCAATATGGCTTATAAATAGACCATATTTATAGAATTATTTCTACAGGGCTGTTAATGGTAGCTCCATGAGGGGGAATGTCTGAAGGAAAAGTCCAGCTGTGCAGGTTTTGAGGATAACCTTCCTTCCCACCTCACTTTTCAGAATTCTTTGTACAAAGCACTTGGTGGAAATGGCCCTCTTTGGAGGGAAGGAAATGTCCAGCAAAGCAGGGTTTTGTGATGGTTGTCACTGCCCATCTTTCCTTCTTCCTCTTCAGTTTTTCAAGATTATTTCTAGTATCTCCATGTATTTTGATTCATATTTTCTTTTTACTTTAATTTTGTGAAAACATATTTTATCTCCAAAAAATGTGAGGGGGAAAAAACTTTGGTCTTTTAAAAAGGGGGAGGTATTTGAGGAAGTGATATATATCACCAATTATATTTCCAAATAATGTAAGATTACAGAAGTATTCTGTCATTCAGCAAACAAATGTCATTCCATGACAAACAATTGCAATCACAAGTACAGTATTATATTAATTACTACCCTGAAATCTCACCCATTTCATGCAAACATGGCCTGAATTAAAATTAACACCTATTATGATACACTGAATATGTTATTTAAAAGCAAGATACCTCTAAAAGATATTTTTCTCAATATCCTTACCCATTTCTTCTTTACAAATGATATTTCTTTGGCTGTGGGACTTTTAAACAGGACCTGAAAACAAATGGAAAAGTAAATATTCAAGTTCATTATGAAAAGAAAAGAATATTATCTGGTGGCAGTATGAGAAGGTCACTAATTGCAGTCCCTCCTATAGTTGGTAGTGACCTTAAATAAAAACAAGATTTAGCTATGTTTACTATGCAACATTATTATACCATATATAGAATGGTGTTTACATCGCTCCTCCTTAGTTTGAAGCCAAGGTTATTTAAGAATCCTTCCTGTACAATTATGAATTTGACTGGTCAATCACATGACCATGTTTGGCTAAAATCTTATCTAGGTATTTGTATGCCCATGAACATGTGTCATACATTTCAATATACATCATACAGTTAACTGTTAAAAAGCAGTCCCACGTCTGCATATAGCATGCTGGAGAAAAATAGAAACTCCAGGCCAGTTTCACCCACATTATGTCATTATCCCATGCACTATATTCTTTAGTCTTCCATCACAATTTTGCCCCTAAGACACTAAAAGATTCTCCAACCCTCAAGGTTTACTGGATCTCTGAATCCTGCTTCATTGAAAAAGTATTACTTTATTATCAATTTATAGAATTCCAGTCAGCACTGGCCAGTTTAAGCCAAAAACACCATATAAAGGTTCTTTCTAAAGGTTATAAATTAATTGCTAGTCTTAACTCTATTTTATCTTTATTTTTAAGTATTTTAATAGATTGTTTTTAGTGTTAACCACCGAGAGTCTTTGGATTTTGGCGGCATACAAATTTAATAAATAAATCTTCATTTTTACCCTAAAACATCAAAATCACCTGGGTTATTTCTGAAGGACAGAATTCCTCTTCCTAGTATTTTTAATATTATTTGGAGAGAAATAGCTCATTATCTTTTTTTCTATTAATGCTTTTCATTAGGAATCTCTGCCAACTCCCATAAATATTAACTTTTCTTTTTGAAGGCAGAATATCTTTGACCATACTTTTCAAATATAAAGGGCAAACACGTTTTTTTAAATGCTGAATTCACATCACTCAAATGTACTGTAACAGCAGTAAATGTTTAGACTTTAATACTTTATAAACTAAATTACCTTGTTATTTGATCTTTTAGATCTTGTCTTTATTGATTGCAAATATTGTAACTTCTCAGAAATAAACTTTTTATGAATCATATTAACTTAGGAGAGTTCACAAGTTGCAATAGAAGAACTGATAGAAAAAAATAACAGTCCAACTAAAATGTTCAGTTCCTGTGCTGCTCAAGAATGCAAATCAGTCACAATGCTGTAGCATAATATCTTCAACATTCAGAGAAATGTACATAGTACATAGTACAAGAATGAAAGCTAAATAACTGATTTGTTATTGTACTTAGCTGGCCTTGTCTAGGCTTACAAGGTAAAAAGGGACAGGCCTTGTTACTAAGTGGATAGTATATCTCCAAGGTATACCAGCCCACATGATAGACTGGAAGCTTAATAAAAACCACCAATAAAAATAACCTCCCAAAAGGAGGCTATAACAAATCACTTGATGCTGTTAACAAGTACAGGTTGGCCTCAGCTTCTGTCCATTCATTCAGTGACTGTTCAAAGTTACAATGGTGCTGTTAGACTCAAAGGACAGACTCAGTTTGTGCATTTGTAATCTACAGGTTTATTGGAACTACAAGGTCACAAGAATTTCACCAACTGTCAACCTGGCATCTGTCCTCTACACTAAGAGTCCTCAACTGGGGGGGGTGTCAGATCTCCTGCACTTAAGTATGTGTGGTGATTTAAGGCTGCTCTCCCTCTTTACACTTGGTTCAGTTCTTCCTTCCCCCACAGGTGCTGAAAAAATGGAAACACAACCTATCCCCAGAGTTCCAGCCATCAGAACATTCCTGTGTTCATGTTGTGATCCTGCACTTGGTGCCTGGCTCACAGTTGCAATGTCACAAGGAGCCAATCACATGATCACCACTTCCTTGCTAGTTTCTGACAAGCCAACAGGGAAGTTTGCAAGTCATTCCCACCTGCAGCACATACCCCTTCTTGTATACAACTTCCGCAAGCCTTCCCAAGCTTCCTCTAACTCATTCCTCCCATCTTGTCTCATGCACATCTTGCTTCCCAAGCCCTCCCCATCCTCCACAGCACTCCTGCACTTATCTGGGACTCCCACTGCTTTTCACTTAACAATCCATGTGTCTTGGGATTACAACAGCAAAGGGACTGCCAAGGTTGATGCCACTAAGTGATGCAGTCATGTGACATCATGCTTTATGTTTGCAGTGCTTAGCAATGTCAATCCCAGTCCCAATTGCCATCATAACCCAAGGTCTACCTCTATACTAAAAGATTATGAAGTCACCAGGAGATTAATTCACTTGAATAAAGGTTTTCCTGTTGAACTTTTAATAAAGACTCTGATTATCATGGCAAATGTTATCAAAGTAAGATATAAATAATGCTAGCTTTCCAAGTATAATAAAATACAAGCAAGTCAGATGATTTAATCTAGAACTTAATACCTATCAGATATATTGGATTATATCCTACAATTTAAAGGACAAAAATAAGTGTCTAAAATGGTACTATTGAAATGTGCATGGCATTGTTTGCACAGAGAACTCGTGTTGATATCATGATTGGATTAAGATGGCTGGGTTCTAGTCACTTTTTAGCCAAAAAAAGTCACTGGGTGACTAGTTTGTCACTTACTCTTAACCCTGTCTATTAAATCAAGCTGTTGTGTGGAAACATAGGATAGTATGCTTCAAAGGAAGGAAGGCAGACAGGCAGTCCAGGGATTTCTGCATGATACTGTTTTAATTAAAATACCTAATTGGAGTTTTTTGCCCAGGTGTAACCTTGATCTTCAGAATAAGTTTTCCCTCAGACAAAAATACTGCACATATTATCAGAATACACGTATGATTCTGATGAAGGAAGAGTTTGTAGTTTATATTGCATTTGTGTACCCTCATACAAATATTTAAACACAAAGACATATTGCATATTTATATATAGAAATATAGAAATGTTCATTCTAGAATTTACTGGTATACATTTCATGATAAATTCCATCCCCCTACACACATGCATACACTAGATAACTTTGATTCCTAACAGATAAAAGCAGATAATAGGAATGACCAGAAAATTCTGATTCTAGACAGAACGGACAGAAGTAACGCTATCAGCTGAACTGTTAAAAATCTGTAGTCACATTATATCAATACGTTCTTCATTAAGAAGACAGAATTGATTTTCTTGTTCACTACACCACACAAAACTGAGGTAAGAATCTTGTTTAAAATGGAAATACACATAGAGCAGAACTTAGGTATTTTTGTTAAACTTTGATTAATCTGTAATGCACCAAGTTGGGAATCAAGAAAACTCTTGCTATCAGCTAATTCCATGACTCCACCTACTGAGTAAAGTAATTGAGATTATGAAATACCTCACCATAGTCAGATATTGCATCAATATCTGCCTTGTCAATTGATCAGTATTCTAGCACAACTGGCACTGAGCAAAGAAAATGGCTTGGAATGTCATTTTGCACAAAACCCTTCAACAATTTACTTGAGTATTTGGGAGGTATTATTCCTACAGAAAGGGCACTACTGTCTGCATATTTAATCTAAATTAACTACTACTACTTTAATCTAAATTAACAGACTACTGTCTGCATATTTAATCTAATAATACATATTGCCTTTTAAAATATGAAATCAAAAGTGTCTTGATCAAAAAGCCCAGCTGCCCTAAAAGTGGGCAGGGTTCACCTCACCAGAAAAAAATATTGTGCCTGCAGTTTCAGTATATCATGTAAACATTTTAAAAGTTTTGGTTGTTTTGGGTTGCTCATCGTAATCCATGAGCATTATAAAATTATTGTTGAATTAATTACCACAATATATAGTGATGTTCACTAACTTGGATGGCTTTAAAAAGAATTTGGTAACTTCACAGAGAACAGATACATAAAAAGCTTTTAATCTTCAGAACAATGGTGGGAAGGGTTATCCCTCCATCTCCTGTTTGCAAGCAACCTAGATGGTATGATGTTCCACAGGGCAGGCGCCACAGCCGAAAAGGTCCTTCTGGACCCTGCCAGCTGAAGCTCTGATGACATCCACAGCAAGCCCTTATTGCCAGCATGGGTAGGACAATTAAACCATGGGGTTAGCTAGTTTCTCAGGTAACCTGGTCTCATGCTCTCTCTGTGTGTACACACAAATACTCCTTTTTTGGTAATTTAAGTTTTGATGGACACATAATTGATTATTGTTCCTGCTTTTGAATTTCCTAGCATTACATGTACTATAAGAGAGCCAGTTTGCCACAGTGGTTAAAACACCAGGCAAAAACTGGAATAGTGTGATTTCTAGTGTTGCCTTAAACACAAAGTCAGCTGGGTGATCCTGGGACAGTCACTTTCTCTCAGTCCTAGGAACAATGCAATAGTAAACCACGTCTTAAATCTTGCCAAGAAAACTAAAAGGATTACCTGGCCAACATTCGCTGGATCATGGAAAAAGTGAGGGAATTCCAGAAAAACATCGACTTCAGCTTCATTGACTACACTAAAGCCTTTGATTGTGTGGATCACAACCAAATGTGGCAAATACTAAAAGAGATGGGAGTACGAGACCACTTTACCTGTCTCCTGAGAAACTTGTATTGTAGTCAAGAAGCAACAGTTAGAACCAGACATGGAATGATAGATTGGTTCAAAATTGGGAAAGGAGTACAACAAGGCTGTATATTGTCACCCTGCTTATTTATATGCAGAGTACATTATGTGAAATGCCAAGCAAGATGAATCACCAGCTGGGAGAAATATCACCAACCTCAGATATGCAGACGAAACCACTCTAATGACAGAAAGTGAAGAGGAGCTAAAGAGCCTCTTGATGAGGGTGAAAGAGGAGAGTGCAAAAGCTGG
>JANHZU010005996.1:14833-32135 GCA_032468055.1 Acrochordus granulatus | reverse complement strand
ACTGGATTTTTCTCAAGTAGAAGACGTTTCACGAGAAAGCCTTTTGGATAAAAGGTGAAAGGTCTTCTACTTGAGAAAAATCCAGTCCAGATGCCTGTTTTTTAAACTTTGTTGCCACGTGAGAAAAGATCACCAGATGGCGCCCAGCAACCAAAAACTGCTCCTGACCATTTTTAAGCACTTCCTCTTTCGCACCATGTTTACTTTCTGGTTCTGCTTCCTGCCCTCTGATCCAGAATCTATCTAATCCATCCCTTTTTGGTTGGGAATGTAAGCTGCCCTCGTTATGTTTTAAATCAGTCAAAATGGAACTTTCATAGTGCATTATTTCACTGACACGTTTGTTTTAATACTGGCAAACAAATGTCAAGGAGAAGCTAAGTCAAAAAATCCGAGGGGAAATAAAGATTTCTTTGATGGTTCTGTGAAAAGCGTTCAATGATGAGGCAAAAATGGATCTAGTGAAAAGTAATCGAATATCATCAATATCAAGTATCAAATATATGTGCAATGCAATACTTGTAAAGCACAAATATCATTCATCCTTGTTACAAAATGAGATGGTATCTTAAATCAGGGAGCAATAAACTAGGCCTCCAGAAGGAAGGAGTTTTAGTTTTTTTGAACTAAAACCACCAACCCCTTGACAGTCAAGAGCTGATGGGTACTGAAGTCCAAAAATCCACAAGTCATCAAGTTATCGATGCCTGCCTTTAAATGGTATGAAGTTCAAATTCATATATCTTGATATCATTTCATTGGAAGCAAAGCAATTTATTTAGACAAAGTGACATTTCTAAGTTACACTTGGGCACTTATTTGTAATACAGAATTCGTTGTTGGTAAAGGGTGTTAAATACTTCACTCGGCATACTATTCTCTCTCAGAATTAACCTGAGGCCATTTTTATTCAATTTATCTCCTAAGAAAGCTTCAAAAATCAGAACTAAGCCAGATTTGGCAAGAGATAAGATGGCCTTAACCAAAGGATACACAAATATCTGTAGCTTTTGAATCGATGGTTCTCTTCTGCAAATGCATCCTTCATTGCTTCCGTGTGTTATTTTGGCAAACACATTTAAAAATGGGCATTTCCTAAGATAATGTGCCAGTTTAGATGCATGTGTAGGATCTAAGGCACAGAACACAATATCTCACCTACTTTCATCCCAAAAAACAGTGGTTTCAGAATTGCAAGCAACAATGCATACATACTATTTATTATTCTGCCAAAGTATTAAATGTTCTACATTGTTATTCTTGACAGCCAGTTTGTTATAGTGGTTAAAGCACCAGGCTGGAAACTGAAAGACTATGAGTTCCAGTTCTGCCTTAGGCGCAAAGGTCAGCTGGGTGACCTTGGGCCAGTTATTCTCTCCCAGCCCTAGGAAGAAGCCAAGGGCAAACCATTTATGAAAATTTTCCCAAAAAAACTGCAGGGATCAATCCAGGCAGTTTCAGGAATCAACACTGACTCAAAGGCATAAAATAAAACTTACGATTTAATTGTTATTGTGGTCATTATTATAGGAGGCATACCTTCAGGCTCTGCTGAAATTAAACTGTCTGAATTGCTCCACTCTGTCTCCTGCTTTCTCAGCAAGTATCCAGTTTTAAATGTTCACACCAGCCAGCCAGCCATAGCCTCTCTTACCACATTTCTGAAAGGTAAGTTTCTAAGTTCAAATTCTCTCAACAATAGCAACAAAAATTAAGATCATCCTTCCTTAAATTAGGTTCTCTTCAGATATATTAGATTACTCCCCACCTCTATCTGTGCCAGGATGGCCAACATTCTAGGGAGCATATATACCTGCCATCATGCTTTTCTCTTTGAGGATAAGCAAAGGTATGCAAACTGCAGAAAAGATGTTGGGAAAAATAAGCAAAAGACACATCATAAGAAATGGAAAAGGAAATGGATGGAACCTTAGATACTGAGTTCTGTCACCCATCATGGCTTTGGTCAATCAATGCTTTCATGTAATGGTATTTTTTAATATGATAGAGGAAGAATAAACTAGGTTGTCAGCTTCAGCCACACTGTGCTACATGCAGCATTTCCTGCTGATTGTAAAGGAATATTGCTGGTCTTTTGGATACATTTTTGCTAACCACAGGCTAGTTTCACCTCAAACATACCTACACTATTCTATTAGTTGTTGTTCACTTACTAAGTTGTGTCTGACTCTTTGCAACCCCATGGACCACAGCATGCCAGGCCTCCCTGTCCTCCACTGTCTCCTAGAGTCCATTCAAATGCACACCCATCACATCAGTGTTGCTATCAAACCATCTCATCCTCAGCCATCCCCTTCTCCTTTTGCCTTTAATCTTTCCCAACACCACAGTCTTTTCCAATGAATGCTCTCTTTCCATTAGGTGACCAAAGTATTTCAGCTTCAGTTTCAATATCTGTGCTTCCAATGAACAGTCAGGGTTGATTTCCTTTAGGATTGACTAGTTTGATCTCCTGGCAGTCCAAGGGATTCTCAAGAGCCTTCTCCAGCATCACGCTTCGAAGGCACTCAGCTTTCCTTATGGTCCAACTCTCACAGCCATACATTACTACTGGGAAAACCATAGCTTTGACAATACAGACCTTTGTTAGCAAGGGATGTCTCTGCATTTAATATGCTGTCTAGGTTTGCCATAGTTTTCCTCCCAAGGAACAAGTGTCTTTTAATTTCATGGCTGCAGTCACCATCTGCAGTGATCATGGAGCCTTCCATTTCTTCCCCTTCCGTTTGCCAGGAAGTGATGGGATTGAATACCATAATCTTAGTTTTTTTATGCTGAGTTTCAAGCCAGCTTTTGCACTCTCCTCTTTCACTTTCATCAAGAGGCTCTTTAGTTCCTCTTCATTTTCTGCCATTAGAGTGGTATCATCTGCATATCTGAGGTTGTTGATATTTCTCCTGGCAATCTTCATTGTGATTCATCCAGCCTGGCAGTTCACATGAAGTATTCTGCATATAATTTAAATAAGCAGGGTGTCAATATTCAGCCTTGCCATACTCCTTTCCCAATTTTGAACCAATCTGTTGTTCCATGTGCTTTCCATGTGTTCCATATAACTTCTTGACCCACAACAGGTTTCTCAGAAGACAGGTAAGGTGCTCTGGTACTCCATCTCTTTAAGAATTTGCCACAGTTTGTTGTGATCCGCACAATCAAAGGCAAGACTGTATTAGTATAGAAATAGGAGAGGAAAGGAGCCTTATTTTGCATCTGGGTATGTGCCCTGTTACTAGGTAGCACAGGAGGGGAGAAAAGGTTATTACTCTCAAAGAATAGATGAGATGGTAAAAATAATAATAAATCATATTTACCAAGGCACAATACAGAACAAAACGTAATTGCAAATCAGTCCACTACAATTATTTCAGGACCCAATAAACAAATATTAACACTGAAACAGCCATACTGTAACAACAGATTTAAAACAATATTCTAGATCTGCCAGCTAAATAAGTACAAGATGGAACAACCAGACTATATACTAACTCATCATATAAAAAGGTCTTTAAACCCCCTTTAAAATCCATCAAATTCCCACCAAGACAAAAGGAGATGATTCCAGAGGTATGGGTCAGATCACCAAAAGCCAGGAGCTTGGAGACGACAATATTGGAATGAGCAACCAAAAGAAGGTTTATGTAAATAAATGTAAAGAATGAATGGTCCATGGGGTTGTGAAGAGTCAGACACAACTGAGAGACTGAACAACAACAAAGAATGTACTAGGACAGCAAAAAAAAAAGCAGAGAGAGAATGGGTTGTTTGTTTCCAAAGGGTTCCTGACACAGACACCAATAGTGGGCTCTGGCTAGTATAGGGAGCCAGTGAAGAGCCCTTCTTTTCCTGGACAATATTATACTACCAAACTGGTGTGTGTGTGAGAAAGAGAGAGAGATGGAAATTCTTGTCAAAATAGTTCCCTTGGGCAATAATAATTCTTCCTTTAGATACTAATGTATGCAGTGGCACTATATTGTTGTTATTGCTGCTGGTGATGTTATTGGTTTCGTTAATTTTTCAAATTCCTTTTCAACAAATGGAACTCAAGCAAAATATAAGTCAGCTCTTAAAATCCAGGCAAGCTCATCTGAGAATATGCAGCCTTGCTCATGGGCTTTCTCTGGGTTTGCTATGGGTAGAATCTTTTAATAACAAAAGTTCAGTCAATGCCATTACAGTAGTCCCTTCCCAAGTGATATATTTCTGTTGTTTATGCAGATTGAATTGGAGAACCTATTAAACAAAAAAGGGAAGGGACATTTGGAGGTCTCGTTTAGAAGTGACCTCTCCTTTATGGTGGGCAAGATTCCTTCTGGATAATCTGTTGGGATTTGTATGCTGTCAATGCATGGGTTCAAAGTCTTCAGTGGAATATTTTTAGATATTTAGATACCATCTTTTTACGTACCATTTCTTCCTTTCTGTATTGGTGGCCTTTCATTTATTTCATTGATAGTCAGTGGCCAAAAAGATCAGATAGCTCCTGTTAGAGAAAATTGTCACTTTTAATCGATTGCTTATAGAGTGCTTTTGAAATTAGGCAGAGGTTTGCTCACCATATTAACTTTGGGATAAAAGTGTTTGAAATATCATTGGCAAATAAGACTTGGAAAGATGGCTCCTAAGATATTCTTTGTGGCTTCAAGAATGCAGAAGTAGAAGCTCAGGAACTTATTTCCTCCTTCTGACTCATTTGTCTTTCAGTTAACAGTTCTTCAAATTGTTTCAGAAAATTAGTGTTTTGGGTTCTATTAATATGAGAATCAGTTTGATGTAGTAATTAAGGCATCAGGCGAAACTCTGGGAGACCATGAATTCTAGTCCCGCCCTATCAGAAAGTCATTTGTCTTTCAGTGATCATGGGCTGGTCACTTTCTCTCAGTCCTAGGAAGGAGGCAATGTCAAACATTTCTTTAAAAAAACATGCTTGTCCCAGCAGTCTGTGAAAAATGTCTGCCCTTTCAATCATGTGATTCAGGGTGGCTAACAAAAATTAAAAACAGGAAATAGACCAAAAAATCAAAACACATTGCACTGAAGACAGTTCACAGTTCAAACAATTAGAACAGGCTTGCATAATGTCTTGACCCAGAGCTTGAAGGAAGAGCCAGGTCTTCAGAGTATACATTTAATAGCTTGTTGTGGAAAATTCTAAACTAAAACTCTCAGTATTATCCTAGAGTGCAGTTTTGTTCTTATACGGAATACTTTGGGGACATTTGTAAAGTCTATAAAATAATATAGCATCTGTCATGATTTCAAAAATGTTGAAAGTTTTGAACAAATTCTGCAGTTGCATTGCAGAGCCAGAAGACTTAATATTAAATTAAATTCAACTTTTTTTTTTTTAAAAAAGCATGGTTTACTTGCATGGGTGTGAATTCTTATATTTTCCAACTGTTCTTATTTATCAGGCATAGTCCCGAATTTTAGGAAATAATTGCTGGTAAATCATTGTTCTTACTTTGGCTTTTACAGAGACTGGGGCTGCTTTCTTAAAATAAGTCTAGGATCTAAGCCTCTCCTGGAGATAAGTTGTAGAGTCAGATTTTTTTTTAAATTGCACTTGAAGGATATCTAAAGGATAGATTGATGACATGATGTGTTTGTGCATTTTGATTTAACTCTGGCAAACAATCAAGGTTTGATTCTATGGAAGCCTTTAAAAACTTGTTTGAGCAGAAGTAATTACAACACAAAAATTATATAATAACAGTGCATAAAAGATACCCCAATTTATTATGTTTGCTAGTCTTTATGTTTTTGTAAAGATCACTAGATGAAATAAGCTATAAATAAGCTATTAAATTCCTAAGAAAGATCAATAAACTTTATTAAATAAAACTTTAGTGGCAAAAGAACCTAGGTTCCTATTGTTACTTTATAAACTGAAATAATCTAAATTCACTTTACAGATTCAGTGAATAGATTCACACATTGTGTTAAAACATAATTTTAAATCATGGTTTGCTGAATCAACAGTAATTGATTGGGTTCATATAGATGAAGCTATAGTTTTAAATCAAGGGGCTGGGTCCACATCATGCCACAAATAAAAATTAATTAAACAGCATCCTACTTGTTCTCTAATGCCCTCTAATAAAATCACTTTGAGCTGGCTGAAATAGTCATTTCTAGGCTTATCATCATCATCTTTGTATTTGCACATTTGCCTTGAACTTATATTTCTATCTCATACAGTATTACCCTACCATCCATCATGTTGGAATTCAGAAAGGAAGAGATGGAGAATTTTTGGCACTTAAGTATTAAACATAACCTTTTTTGGATAGCAACTATTTGGTTGGCCATATTATCTGAGAGGGCAGGGCCAAGTAATGTATATTTGCTTATTCTAAGGATGGGTATGTTTTTATTTCTTTGCTTTTCATTGTGGTTAATGTGGTCTCTCTCTTTGAACCATCTTTAGCCAAAAAGTTTGCAGGTTTACTAAAATCATGGTGCAGCATAGTACGAAGAAGACAGACTATTCTAGAAAAAAAGAAATAAGTGCCTGCCTGAATAAAATGGTCTTTAGAAATTATTTCAAAGCAGATGAAGAAAGTATGATTAGGACCTCCCATGTAAAACACATCAACAATTTTGATATTGTACTTTAAAAATGTCTTATATCTGGCCCAGCTCTAATATAATCAAAGAAGGAATAAAGTAAGAACACTCTAACACCATTTTATAGTATGGTTAGCAGGTGGTTGTTTTCTTAGTAAAAATAAGTTTCAGTAATCTGGCATAGACTAAAGGTAAACTTTATGAAGTAATTTATTACCAGACCTTGGGGGTTCTTACTTGTAAATTGAAAAGTATGCAAATGAAAGAACGAGCAAGTTTCTTTATACGGAAATGTAGTCAGCAGGAAGCAGTGAAGTTGCAGTGGCTGTGAATTCAGAGACTGCAAAGTATGCAGTGTCTATGGGGCTGCCTACCAGAGTTGGTGGCTCCTGAGGTATCTAAGGATTTGTGCTGGGATCCATACTAGGAGTCCTGCTGAAGATTTCACTATGACAGAGCCTAAACCTTCTGGTAGGTGAAGCAACCTTCTGATGTTTTTATACAAGGACTTTGAAGCCCCCTTTTAGTGTACAGACAGTTACTGCAGAGGGTTATCCTGGAAGTTTTAAGGTTAGGGTAGCAGAGGATAACTTTGGGATGTCTGATCCCTGAAAGTAAAATTTGATTCAGTGAAACTCCCAGATTAATCAAGGCTAGAGAGGACTGTCATTTTTTTTGACATTGGTACAAAAAAATGTTTTTGTTATACACAGTACGCAGATATTCTCAGGATGAGTATGCTTTTTCATATGCTGGGTCTTGAATCTGTAAAATGTATCTGAGTAAAGATGTGGGCCAAAATTTATGACTATGAGACAACAGCTAAATCTTATCAAGGACGGCTAAGTTCATCTCTAACCAAGAACAGTATATGTTCCTTAATATATCTGTGTTCTTTCCAGCTGAACTTAGAAATGTGTATTTCTTACTCCAGAAATCATTCTTCTATTTTAATAATATGCCCTGAATTAAGGTGATAGCTCATTTTTCTATCTTAATAATATGCTCTGAATTAAGATGATAACTTAATATTGAGGAAAGTATTTCATCTTTAGGATTAATAACTTTTTAAAAAGATGACAGTTCTGTCTTACGTTTGATTGACTGATTTGTACACTAGTTGGAATCTACTATAACATTTAGAACTCTATTTTTATACATTTTCTGATACAAATCTAACAGTTATAATGTGATGAGATTTTTGAATACTTGTTTGAATTATCTAGAAAATCTTTACAAATTTGGTTCAGCTGTTGTACCACAGTAGATGTTTTAGGAGAAAGCATTCAAACAACCCATGAAGTGTTATAAGATGATCTTCTCTGTCAGCCATATTTAGAATTGTAATTTGTGAAAATATTCATTTCCTGGCTTGTTTTCCCCTAACCGCATGATATAGTGCACATGCTTGGATATTGAATGAAATGCTTACACTACAAATATTGTTCCATATGCTAATCTTGCCACTATATTGTGTGCTACTAGCAAGTATGCTTTCTAAAAAGGGACTTGTTAGAGTAAATAACTTAGGAGGAAAAAAATAATACTTAGTTCCTTGCCAAGGATTTGATTTGAGAAAAATTTATTTCACATTCCTTTTTTGAAATCCTGAGAAGTGGCCCTCTGCAAGGTACCTGAGAAAAGAAAGTAACTTCCAAAAGACTAAAAGCTAAAGAAAATGTCATTACAACTGATCTACTAGTAATTGGTTTATATTTAATATTTATATAAATACAATAATAAATGTGTAATATTTAAACTCTTAATTAAAAAGTTACACATAAATCAGTTATGATTAGTTTCTGTGAAGGCCTTTCACTGCATTTCTCAAAGACTAATGAGAAAGGAATTGTCTACTATATTGTTGGGTTAAATATGTTTGCCACCTTGATAAATGTGGGACATAAATAAATAAATAATGAATCATGATTACAAAAATGCTGTATGTTCACAAGAAGAAATCAAGAGATACTTCCACATAGTCACCATTTCCACTCCTCAAACCTTATTATTAATTGTCTTCACCATAGCCACTGAAAACTTAAAATAAGCCAAAAAGCAATTCCCAGCTAATTCATGGAGAGTGTAAATCTAGACATGCAGCTAGCAGCATACATGGCAACATGGCAGTTTACTAATTTTGAGCAGGTGGGATAGGTAACTGAGGAATTAGGAAGTAGGCTGAAGCAGGAGTTCCCCCAAAGAGAAACTACTTCTTGCTAAGTTGTAGAAACAGTGTTCTCAAACTTGGCAACTTTAAGATGTGTGGCCTTCAACTCCTAGAATTCCCTAGTCAGCCTTAAGCTATATTTGAGCCAGAAGGAAATAGGCTTTGCAATTATGGCAGAAAAGGACAGAGGTGTAGTTCTAAGCTATGACTGAAACCAAAGCCTCAAAGGCTTTATTTTTAAAATGGCATAGTTATCTTATTATTCAGTGAAAATATGTTATTGGCAGATAAGATTTTTTCTATATTTTTCCTATTTGGTAAAGATGGTTTTAGTTTCAAAATAATCTTTCAGATAAATACAGTAAATACTTGGTACTTAAAAGATTAGAATGGTACATGAGCAGGTGCAGAAAAGTAGCCTATGAATGTAAGCCAATGCACTTTGCTTCTGTTTGGGTATTACTGTTATATATTTTATTAAATTTAAATGTTTCATATTTATCATATCAAGTATTTGACATATCAAGATGCCCAAATATTAAATCAAACAGTTGGTTTCTGTTTTCTAATTAGTAGTGCAAATCAAGACTCATTTGAAATATCTTGATATCAAACCATTAAAATATTAGCCTCAAATGGATCATCTTCAGAATGTTATCATCCCCCTATTCCAATACACAGAAAAGTGAACTGAGCTCTGGATTCAATGTCAGTTGTTTATTTGTAAAAAAGGGATGCTACAATGAAACAAACTTGTGAAAATGAATGGAAAAAGGATATGAAAAAGGTGGTGTTTTGCTTTCTTTTAGATGGAGTGAGTCTTTAGATCATTCTAGCATAACATATTTATAATTCCCATTGGCCTGATTTCCAAAATATAATAATCCAAGACAAAAGATGCCATATTGTGGCTTAGCCCTGAATCATACAGTAATAATTACAGATTATGATTTGGTTGTACAATTTAAGTCAGTTAATTTAATCATAGACATCATTGTTAAACAAACTATATTTTAGTATGATGTGTGGTAGATTCTCTCACACAGTGTTAAATTAATGTACTACAGAGTTCTTGACCTTAGTTCAAACTGGCATTGGACTACATAAGGATATAGGCCTGAGTAAAATCGATCCTAGCCTCTTCCAAATGTGTGTTTTTATATTTAATTTGTACTTGGCAAGAAGGCAGAAGTGCTACTTCCTCTTCTTCTCCCTCTTAGCTCATTTCACAGGAAATATCAGAGAGTTCTAAAAAAAAATCAGCATATTTCCTATATTAAAACATTACTTCCAATTCAGATCTGACACATTCAGACTGATGTTGACACTGGCAAGGCAAACAAATGAATCCTCAGAGAACAGAAGTTTCTCTATTTATATAATTTTATATAAGAATTATATAAATATGAGTGAAAATCCTTCCATATACAAATGAATGTAGATTTCCTATATGAGTCATGGTATATGAAAATGGAATAACCATCAGACCTTACCATCAAGATGTTTAAGTGTTAATTTTTATGCAGATATTAGAGGTATCCTTTAAAAATAAGACAATTTCTGACAATTCACTAATAGAAATTTGCCTAAGAATAGGATGGAAAGAAATAACAAATAAAAGTTAAATTAAGCTATTTCATGATATTCTCCCAAGATTCTGTATAGTCCTTATTTTAACTTAAAAATGGTGCTTAATATGGGGATTTGGCAAAAGTGAATCTTGGAAATCAGTAGGTACATCATCATGTTTAAGGAAGAATAAAATGAAAATATGAAAACAGAGCCAGATTAAAAATATGTTCTAGATGTGAGAGTGAAAGTAATGAGAGACTGTGGATATACAACAGTTTGAGTTGCTTGAAAATGCATAAAGGTAGTCCTTGACTTATGACTAATTGCTTAGTGACCATTAAAAGTTACGATAGACCCCAAAAAGTAGTTATGATTCGGTTGTAAAGTTCCAGTGGATGCTTCTCCCCTGCAGTCATATGACTACATTTTGGGTACTCAGCAACTGGACTACATTGACAACTGTTTGCATCCCACAATTTATGACGTTTTTGCCAAGAACTGGCATTTATTTCCAGTTTTCAGCAAAAACACCCCATAGCAAACAATAGGTTTGCTTAATGACCCCTGCAAAAAGGGTTGCAAAATTGGATTGGTCATGTGATGACCTGCTTTAGGACTGCCATGATTTATGACTGTAATGGTCTGAGTCTATTATGGTCATAAGTTGAAGACTACTTGTATAGCAGGTACAGATGAGATTAAGTCCTGTGTGTATGTGTAAAAAAGAGAGGTTTACAAGAATAAGAAATGATTTCAGAATGTAAGCTTTTCTCTCAAGGTACAGACAAGGAGTATATTGAAATATCTAAAGTAAACATTGAACATTAAAGACTCAACTTTTCTTGGTAAGAGAACATGTTTTTCCCTGGCAGTAAAATATTGTTGTGTTATAAACTAACTTTATTGCTCATGTAATTCATATTTCTGCAACAATATTGTTCAAGTACAGAACTTGATACAAAGATCATCATTTTACATCCTAGCATTTCAGATTCCTTTTCTTCCATTTAATATGTCTCTGGTCCTCATATTTTACAAATAACAGTGTGAAAGCTTGAGGATGTAATTTGGGAAAATCTGAAACAAATAAACAAATGTTTATGCTGTCCAACTGTGAATAAGTCTGGATGGCTCACAGCAATCATATAACTTTCTAATAGTAAGATTTATAGAAATTTCAATACTCACAAAACTATTCATTTCCAGAAAAAAAGAAAGATGGATGGAATCAATTTGATCAACTATGCATGGTCAGAAGAAAAGGAAAATAATCTTTCAAAGCTGTTGTTCAATATCTGCCAGTTCTTTATTGTAAGAAACAATTTTCTGAAGACACACTTAAATATAAGCCCCCTTTTCTTCCAATTAATATTAATTCTGACAATTTGCATAGTTCTATAGGAAGACAAGGAAGAGATAACATTCAGTTGGTTCAGAAGATCTTAGAGAAGTGCTGGCTTTTCTTTTGTCCAATGAATAAGCTTCCCATTGCTGCATGATGAAGCAACCCTTTTAAGACAACCACATCCTGTTTCTGGGGGAGAGAAAGGAAAACATGAAGATTTTGCTCTGTTAATATCATAAGCTCATGACTAGTAACATTTTCTAAATTCTACCACTATAAGCTCCCACTTCTGTTTGCTGCATTAGTAAATCAGAGTTCAGCCAGAGTTGCACATCGTTATAGTTTGTTTGATTTTGAGTTTATGGTTTTATGATGTATGAATTATGTGATAATAGGTTGATTAACAAATTACAGTTAAAATATGGCTAGGTACTATATACTTTGATATATATCATGATTACCATTGCAAGAATAAGAACCTAAGTTATAGAACACCAAATTTAATAATAAAATTATAAGGATTCTTATTCTATGAAGAATAAGAAAATAAAACAGTGACATAAAATAAATGAAATATAGAACAAAATATTTGACAGATCAAATAATCTAGGCTATGTTGTCATCTTCATATTGATTGCATGATATTAATATTATAAGTAAGCCTTTGAAATGTTATATCATGTCTAGTATATTCCATACGAAGGGTTGTATTTGACTTTTGAGTGGCATGCAAAGCTGCACTCTAAGAAGCAATTAAATTTGCTGTCCTCCATTTACATGTAAACAGCAGGATATTTTAAAGATGCCAGAAATATATTAGCCATTTCTGTTCTTGCCTTTTAATCCCTCCCATCTTCCATTTAGTACACCTGTTAACTTTTCTCTCTCATTTACTTTCTCATTCCTTATTGTCTCACTTAGTAATTTCAGTCTCTAACTTTTCCTTAAGTCTTCGGATTTTGACGGCATACAAATTTAATAAATAATATCCATGCCCATCTCTTCAGGGTCCCCCAATACTCCTCCTTCCTAATTAGCTTTCCATCTCTTGCTGGTACTCAGCTTCAGTTCCTGTTATCTGCTCTGCTTGGCACTGTAGCTTCTCCATTTCTTTGATATAAGACAGCATGCATCTTGAGAAGCAGGCCAGGATTATATTCTTTGTTTCATTAGATTAGATCTATTGATATACTGTGGGTTTTGGCAGTGTCTACCTGTAGGTAGACTGGCAGTGTCTACCAGTAGGGAGAATAAAGAATAAAGAACATTTTTGATTGCCAAGAAAGGCCAGCATATGGTTTGTGTAGATTTATTTTGTTTTGAATTTCTGAACCAGCTTGTTTGATGTGTGTGCAACAAAATCTTCCTATATTGAGACAGAATCAGTATATTGTCTTCTATAAGTTTTTCTTCCCCTACTGCACAAATAATTATCTCATTCTTCCAAAGTAACCTATTCTGGAGGAGGATAGGTATGAGACATTTGTTCTTTTTAGTATGAGTTGATTTAATGCAATTTCCAGAAAATAGCAAGGAGAGATAGGAAGGCCTGAAATGAACAGTGAAAAGAAATAGAGGGAAAAAATAGATTGGGAAAAACTAGAGAACTCTTCAAGAAAATTGGAGGTATCAAAGGAATGTTTCATGCAAAAATGGGCATGATAAAGGACAAAAATGCCAAATTGTCAACATTCACTGGATCATGGAGAAAGCAAAGGCATTCCAGAAAGACATATACCTCTGCTTCATTGATTACACTAAAGCCTTTGATATTCTGGATCACAGCAAACTGGGGCAAATTCTTAGATAGGAGTATCAGACCACCTTACCTGTCTTCTGAGAAACTTGTATGCTAGTCAAGAAGCAACAGTTAGAACAGACAAGAAACAACTGATTGGTTCAATCTTGGGAAAGAAGTATGACAAGTTTGTGTATTGTCACCCTGCTTATTTAACTTATATGGAGATCATGAGAAATGCCAGACTAGATGAATCACAAACTGGGATTAAGATTGCCAGGAGAATCTCAACAACTTCAGATATGCAGACAATATCACTCTAATGGCAGAAAGTGAAGAAGAGCTAAAGAGCCTCTTGATGAGGGTGAAAGAGGAGAGAGCAAAAGCTGGCTTGAAACTCAGTATTAAAAAAACTAAGAGCATGGCATCTGGCCCCATCACTTTCTGGCAAGTAGAAGGGGAAGAAATGGATGTAGTAACAGATTTTACTTTCCTGGGCTCCAAGATCACTGCAAATGGTGACTGCAGCCATGAAATTAAAAGACACTTGCTCCTTGGAAGAAAGCTTTGGCAAATCTAAAGCAGAGACATCAGCTTGCTGACAAAGGTCCATATACTCAAAGCTATAGTTTTCCCAGGTCTTTCTGTGAGAGTTGGACCATAAAGAAGGCTGAGCGTTGAAGAATTGATGCCTTTGAATTGTGCTGGAGAAGACCCTTGAGAGTCCCTTGTACTGCAAGGGAATCAAACAAAATCAATCCTGAAGGAAATCAATCCTGACTGCTCATTGGAAGGACAGAACTGAAGCTCAAATACTTTGGCCACCTAATGTGAAGAGAGGACTCACTGGAAAATACCAAGATCCTGGGAAAGACTGAAGACAAAAGAAGGGGGTAGCAGAGGATGAGATGGATAGATAGCATGGTCGGCACAGTGGGCATGGATTTGAGTGGGAGGCAGTGGAAGACAGGAGGCCTGGCATGCTGTGGTCCATGGGGTCGTGGAGAGTTGGATATGACTTAGTGACTGAACAACAAAGCTTGTGGAAACTTCTATCACTTTCTACCATTTTCATTGGTAGTGTGCAAAATTAGTTCTACCTACTCTTTGCTGAAAATGAGTAAGCACATGAGATATTTACCGTCTAAATTGTCCGATAAATTATATCAGCAGTACTAGTTCCCTAATTATTATAGGGCTCTGTTCCTCCCCAGCTATCTTCTATGGAACTCTTAGGGCCTTATCTCATTTGCATCTAACCATACATTACTATAATAGAAACATACCCTGACAATTTCTTTATTTTACTGGATCCCAACAACAATGCAGCTCAAACTTGCCTTGGCTTAGATGGTACACTGGCTTAACTTGTCCTTAGCCATTTAGTTTTATAGTGTTTCCCCCCTTAAGGTGACAGTAACCTGCAGCAGTGTCAAGGTGGGTAAGTTTGACACATTTCATCAATTATTCTGGCAGCAATAAAATCAGATGACCTGTAGGGAGCAGCAATAAATAAGTGCCTATTGGCAACTTAGCTAGTACAGCCACTCCATCATCCCTCTAGTGCATCACCATTCTTTCATTTTTTTTCCTGTAGAGCTACACTATTAGCTGCCCCTGTAACAGGAGTTCCTTGAAACCTGCTGAACTTCTTGATAACAGCTGTAAGAAAGAAAACTCAGCATTCTCAAAGCAAGGGATTTCTCCCACTACTGTATTGGGAAATTTTATCCAGCTGATCAAGTGCTGGCACATGTATTTTGACTATAGATTTAGGGTTCAGTACTTTCAAAAGACCACTAAAACCTACTGTCAAACTAAGTATCTTCTTGTTTTCAGCTCTACCTGCTTTACCAGGGTGTTTATCTACCCTGCAATCAAAGGCCATAGAGGCAGGATAGAGATAAGATGATAAATATACAGGTGCATATACACTTACATTGAATTATCAATTTGGTCATTCTGGAATTGTCTGAGCCTGCCCACATCACACTATTTCCACTATCATTCAAACCTTGAAGTAACTCAAAGCCCTCCTGCTATCAAAGGAAAGAAGGGGAGAGACCCAACAGATCTGGAACAAATATGAGAACTACTGAAAATACTTCTTCAGAGGCAAACATCAGATCTGATAGACTATAATTGTCTAAAGATATTGCTTGATTACTGTCCACTTATGCCCTGGCATGTGAACTTGAATTAAAATCCTAATATAACTTGAAAGATTCTGCATACTGTATGGCACTTTTATACAAGGAGTTTGAAAGCAGCTCCAGATCTTTGTGATGTCACAATATTAGCTATATTCTAAAGCAGGCATGTCCAGTCTGTGGCCCAAGAATCACATGCCACTTTCAACAGCTAGTAATGTGGCCCAACAAGATAATAAATATTTTAAAATGAAGTTTTTTATTTATATGCATCACATTACGTTATATATACATTAACTACTGTATATATTTTATACGCAGCCCAAAACAATTCCTCTCCACTCAATGTGGCCCAGGCAAACCAAAAGGTTGGACACCCATGTTCTAAAGCCAAGATGATTTTTGTTTTAACTGCAGTGTTTTCAAAACTATAGTAGAATTGTGTGTGCACTTTCTTTCTCCCTTTTCATTCTCATCACTGATTTGTGGAGTCTGTTTTCCCATTTGTAGGAACTTTTTAACTTGCCAATCCTCCTGGGCCTCAAAGAGATAGACAAACTGAGACCTTTTCCAAGTCCACCTCACAGATATCCTTTAGTAGGCAGCCACATAGATGCACGCCAAGTGTAGTAAGGATGTGACTGGTGGATGGGCATGTTTATGCTTGCATATACAAATGTACTTTTCTTTCTCTTTTCTATGGAGTTGCAGATGAAAAATATTTTGTTAACTCTTAGACACACACTAGTTATTTTTTTTGTTCCTCGTTCTCAATCTTTGGTGGTCTGAAGATGGTGGATTCCTGCTTGGAGAATGAGAACAAGGATGATTTGGAATGGAATGTCCTCTGTGAACCCAGCCATTTTATAATGTTTTATATTCCAGGGTGTTCATTGACTAGTCAGCTTGCTCATTATTCACACTTGTCTCCAATAAGCTACCATTCAGGAAGCCACATATAGAGATGTTATGTCTTCATGCTAGAAATGTTTCTGTTTAGGAGTTAAAGGATGGGATGAAGGATATATCTTTGTTTCTTTGCAATTCTAAGTCTGCAATCAGATTTTACCAAATATAGACATGTACAATTATCTGTGAGAAGGAAGAGACTACTAGCCTTCTCTCTATGCTTTTCTGACTACTGACATAAAACCAAGGAAACAAACCCTGGTCATTTTGTTGTTTTGAGATCACTCAGGAGCAATGCTTCCTAAACTTTATCCTTCATTACCCAAACCACTTATTAGAAAGTACTTTTTACCCAATGTTGGTAAAACACTTCAAGTCAATTTAAAAATCCCTGTTGTGATTAAGTAATGGATTGTGTTCCCCCCATTGAGGCACCACCTTGCTGTGGTTGGGAGGCTTGTGTGCTCTGAAGAAGATGAGAGCTTTGTCAGAGGTTCAACCACACTAGACAGATCTCATCAGAAGAGCCAGACAAAGAGTGTCTCACTCCCACAAAAAATAATTTACAGAAATCCATCCTGGTCATCTCTTGGTTTAACAAGGACCATGATAGATGTTGGTGGGGTTCCTGGACATCTGGTGAAAAATGGGCTACAGGACTCTACTGGAGAAGGAAATGGTAACCCACTCCAGTATCTTTGCCAAGAAAACACCATGGACAGTAACAAAAGGCTAAAGATAGGATGCCAAAAGATGAGCCCCTCAAATCAGAAGGAATTACAAGTAGCTCCAGAAAGAGTGAAATGGCTGGGCCAAAGCTGAAAGGA
>JANHZU010005996.1:3799-14733 GCA_032468055.1 Acrochordus granulatus | reverse complement strand
TAGATAGATAGATAGATAGATAGATAGATAGATAGATAGATAGATAGATAGATAGATAGATAGATAGATGATAGATACATACATACATAGATAGATACATAGATATATAGATATAGAGGGACTTGTGCTAAGTACCAAACCATGGTTTACAACAGTGGATTCATGCAACCACATACAGTTCTTCATGTAGTGGTTCCAGTCAGAAAGGGAAAGTTCTGAAGGTATCTTCTTGCATATTCACCAGGAGCTTCCTGAGATATTTGAGAACCTAAAGACAATATAGATTTGACTTATTCAACACAAACTGCAAATATCCCTGGTTTAAAAGGAAAGCTGAAAAACATTGGGCTGGTTAATGAGTAGCAGAAAGATACAGTCATCCTTTGAGGAGCAAAATACTTCTTTGGGTCATTTTCAAAGTACTATGCCATTTTTGTGGCCACGGTTTGCCATGGGACATTTTTCAACTTCCCACTCTAGCCTAATTAGCTGGAATCCCCTAGTGGTCTCTCTTCAGAGGACTAACCAGGTCAGCCTCTAATTAACTTCTGATCCACAACAAGGTCAGCCACTTGCTAAGACACTATTTGCTGGATCAGTAAACAATTGACAGTGCAATGGTTTTATTTATTGCTTGCTTTTCATCTCCGTCTGGTCTCCATCTTTGAAACCTATCTCCCATCTGGCAATTTATAGCCCCAGGATTCCATTGCCATGGGAATAGATCACTAATGCACTCAGGCATTATGATGTCATAGCTATGATATGATAAATCACTGTTTTGCAAAGGAAAGGACTCTGCCTGGTGTCCCATAAGGAGCAATAACATAAATGTCCCTTGTAACATCTCCAAAGTTGCAAGAGACAACTTGCAACACAACACAATCAAAAAGTCTATTCCAAAAGTTGAAAATCTTAGACTGCAGGTATTTTTTAATTAATTCATTGCTGATTTTCCTTTTTCCCCCTGCTTCTCACATACTTTAAGTAACTTCACCAGGATATAGTATGTCCAGATACACTTGTAATTTCCTACCCATTAGATTTCAGGTAATGATTTTTCTTTAGTGGGATGAAATACAGCAGAAGAATTCAAAGAAAATTGATCAAGTTAAGTTTCTAAAGTGCCTCATGCTCTTTCTTTAGCCTCTCATTCAATGTTCTTTCTGCTAGATTATTTGAAAGCAGATAATGTAAAATAATACAGTTCTTCAATAATGGTTATTGTTGAACCCTGAAACTGCTGACCATTTGAATTGTGAACAAAACTGAGTTCCATAATCCTGACTATCATCTCCAGAAAATCAAAAATAGAAAAAAAAGTTTATTTACTTCACTTTCACATCAGAAACAAAACTCACAAGACCTTCAAGCTGTTTAGAATGTACATCTATATACTCCTAAAATTTCAGTTAAAGATCTGCATGATCTTTAACTGAGTGAAAGAGTGCATCATAGGGTAACCGTTTTTGAACTAAGGTACCTCTTAAGGGTTAACTTACAGAATGTATCCAAAATCTTCATCTCATGACTCCTGAGGGTTATTTGGGAAAGTTGTAGCTGCTTCAGTGCTACTGTCTGCTGGGCTGCAGATGCAGTCATGTGATTTACATTTCAATGTTTTGTAACAGTTTCCCAGACAGTCTCACAATCTTGCAATTTCTCAATCCCTCCCCCAACCAGCAGCAGCCACTTACCTGCCTGCTGGGAAGGGAAGGAAAAGGAAGGGAAGGGGAGATTTCACTGTTCCCTGCCAAATTCCCACAAGAAAATTCACTGGGGAAGCCAGCAGGAAGTCAGAAGTTACTTCTGCTCTCATTGCTTTTTTGCCCACCCTTGGTCATTCTGTTACTTTGTTTAGGTAAGAAAATATCTCTGAATGATGACCCAGTGTGTCATGAGTTGTCTAGCTGTCTTTAAAAAATGTCCTAATCAATAGATCAAGGTAATATCCCCTTGGGTATAACAGTACTTTTGCAGAGCAAGTTGCATAAATGGCCAAATGCCTCAATCTTTCAGTCTATTTCTCATCACTGAATGATGACTTCCATCCTGCTGAGCCAAACCATTACAGCCAGTGAGCAAATGAGATCGAAATGGATTGTATTCCTTTCTAACTTTTAATAAAGACAGCCTTTACTGAGGAAGAAAAAATAACTTCTGATTTTGTGCTTACTATTACAGCAACATAGCAAGAAGCAGGGGAATCAATTTTTCTTTTGTCACAAAGCTTCTGATTAGAATTTTAGTAAAGCTTGGACTGAAGAATCAGTTGTGTGGAAAAATGTGTTTTCCCAAAATTGGGGTATTCTGACTGCTTTAACTGAACAGAAGAACCAGAAATAACATCACATCTAGTCTTTCAAATGCCTTTTCTTCCTTTGAAAGCCTTGTAAGGATTTCTTCTCTTCTCCCCATTTCAAGTTCTCAGCATTGCCTCTCTTACAAAGAATGGAAAACAATTCACCCATGTTTCTATGACTAGGAATGGGCTTGAAGGAAAGAAGACTAATCTGCTCTTGGTGTTCATGCTTTGAGTGACATTGTCACTCCTGAAGGATGGGCCTGAATATAATGGCTGCTTGTGCCATTTTAGATAATCAATACTTTTTAATGTCTACAGGGCTTCACAGGTGAAGGCTGTTTGTGATGGCAACAAGCCAAAGCAAGCTTAGCCTCTCTCCTTCAGGGCAGAATTGCATCCCCTGGCCGTTCTTCTACCTTTATTTCTTAAAAGAGTAATTCCTACAACTTATACTAACAGATTGCTTTTTTGGAAAGGTCTTCTGACGAGTGGTAACCTCAGGCCTCCTGTCAGGAGTAATTTGGATCATATTCACTTGCATGAAGGGAAGTGGAAAGGCAAAAAACGTGCCTTATAAAGTACTACCTTTCCATTTTTCAAAGGCAGAGTGTTTTAGGTAGAGAAACATCTTCCCTCAAACTGCCATTCCTTTAACAGTTCTCTGTTTCGTGGATTGTGGCCCACTGGTTTCTGATGGGCTGAAATCCTTGTTTCTAGAACCATAATTAAGAGTCTTATGTGATGATAGAGAGATTGAGAGGACAAGGCACGACGTTATGTTAGATGAAGCCTGCAAAAACTGTGATCTTCAGTGCAGGCTTAGCCCTGACTGCAGTCTAATTTTTGAGCAGTTGAAGCAAACTAGAAGATTGATAGAAAGACCTGTTATGGTCTATGGTTGGTGGGTCAGGCTTCTTTGAAGCATGGCTGCAATCTACAAAGTACTTTAAGACTGAAGGAGCTGTGACCTCATTTTTGCCCACTATTTCTGGGAAATTTTGTTACTTCTGAGAATTTAGCAAAACCCAGAAGAAAAATATTATATTAAAAAATACAAGGCTGAGAAGGCCCACTTCAAAAAGATGCTTCAAACATGTCAGCACTAGAGATCATACTACACAAGGTCATGGAAGAGAAGGCTTTCTCTATGTTGCTGCCTAGCAATAACCTAAACCATGGCACAGAGAAGGGAATTTGGAAATAAGCTAGGAATGCAAAAACTCTCAGGGAAATACCTGTACATTCACTAAAGAAGGTAAAGTTTTCCCTTTCAAATGTATCCAGTTCTAGGGGGTGGTGCTCATCTCCATTTCATAGCCAAAGAGACAGCGTTGTCCGAAGATGCTTCTGTGGTCATGTGGCCAGCATGACTATATGCCGAGGTGCATGGAATGCTGTTACCTTCCCACCAGGTTAGGTGGTACCTATTTATCTACTTGCATTTTTACATGCTTTCAAACTGCTAGGTTGGCAGCAGCTGGATGAATAACAGGACCTCATCCCATTACACAGTGCTTGTGTCTTGAACTCAGGCTGCTGACCTTCTGGCTGACAAGCCCAGCATCTTAACCGTTCAGCCACCACCCCTTTACACATTCACTACATAAGATTATAAATTAAGTTCTAATTTTATTCTGGCCAAAATGTCAGCACAGGATTTGACACCTGTTATTATGGAGCCAAACTAGTCTGAAATGGTTCTGAAATGTGAGATGAGGTGCACAGGCAGGGAATTAGGATGCCTTCTGCATCTATCAGTCAGCTGTCATCTGCATTGTTCTCATTCAAAAGAGATGTGTGTGAGAGGGAGGGAGAGAGAAAGAGAGAGAGAGATCTTTTTAGCATTTCCTCATACAAAACATTTTGTTTGGCAGTGATATTCCAGAATTATATTAATGTGCTCCTTAAAGTTAGACCCAATTGGTTACTCCAGTTTCAATCTTTGGGACAGGTTGAGTAATCACACACAGAGCTTTGTTGATATGATGATTTGTACAGAGGTACACCAGAAAGATCAAGACATGATGCCTGACTCAGACAAAAGTGGTAGTCCAGTTAAGAAAAATGTGGTTGTCACTAGATGGGGTGCTCTGAAAGGGCTTCAGAAGAGGCTCAGCCCTTCCCTAAAGACATGACTAGAGCTCTCACTTCTCTTTAGAGCAAAGTTTCTCAACCTTGGCAATGTTAAGAATGTGGACCCAAGTCCCAGAATTCCCAGCCAGAATAGACTGCTCTAGAGACTAGAGGAACTTTGCAGGATCAAGCTTCTGAGGGAACAGCTCTGTAGTTCCAGCTACACTATCGCCTGCCATACAGAATTCTTCTGGTAAATTTTAGGATAGTTGGCTGACAAGACTTCTTTCACAGTTAGAGAATAGAAGGAGGAAACAGGTCATCTTGGGGGAAGATGGGAGGAGGAGTTTTTTTTATACAGAAAGAATCAAAAAAAGTTCTCACACTACTGGGAGGTTGGAAGAAAAGGCAAATTCCTGACCAGCATTAAACCCAGCTGGCAAGGTATATAACAAAAGGTGTGACAAACTATGCTTTTTGTGATACATCACAAAAATCTTAAGGAAACCTATGGGGGGTGGGAGAAAGGTTTGAAGGTGGCTGAGTAAACTCTCTACTGCTGAGATGAATTTTATTGTCATTATATTTATAATCTCTATGCAAGTTTTATCATCTGCCCACTGAAAAGACTGAAAAATTATGTATTTCTGCAACATGCTGATTACTTATAAACTTAACAATCTTTTGCTGGTCATTAAGATTTTCTGTAACTGAGAATATCTTCTCCCTGCTTTATGAGGCTAAATTCATTGCTTACCCATCTCCTGTTTTCTGTTTATTCAACAGACAAGGAATAGGACGATTTATCTCCTTCTCCAAAGCATCATTTACTTTGGTACCTTTTGTATCCTGACAGTTTCTATCAAGTTTTTGATGTAAACTGCTCTGACTCTCTAATTTTCTGGCCTTATTTTGTCATCATTATTTCAACCATGGAATCTGGTAGCAAATTACCGTCATTTTCAGCCTTATGTGGAACCTCACAAGACGTGACTCATCCGTTCTGGAAGAACGCTCTTAGTGTGAAATGCTCTTAAAGAGAAACGAGGTTTCCCATAGGAAACAACAGAAAGTCGGACGATCCGTTCCACACCCCCAAAAACATTCACCAAAAAATAATTTTAACGGAATTTGATGTAGAAATGATTGTCCCTAACATCTGAAACAGGTAACCATGATTAACACACAATATAAAGCAGAAATAGAGGAAACTAACCAGCACTTACGGATCTACTTCCAGGCAGATTCTGGCTCAGAGGATCCACTGCCACTGCTGCTGAGGCAAAACTGCCTTTTCCCTCAGCAACGCCTTTCCGGGTGTCAATGTTTCTTGCCTCCATACTATGAGAGGGGGAATTTACAATTTCTGCTTTATTTTGTGTGTGAGAGCTTTGAGAATATTCCCCACCCCCTGCCTGACGGGCAGAGCTTCTCCCAAGGCTGTCCCAGCTAAGCGCATGGCGGGGACCCGGTGCCCCAACCCTGCTCTGGCCGCAAGCGCCAAGGCAAAGCCAACCCAGGATGCCTCATGGGAAGGCGTGGTGCTTGGTGAGGCGAGGTGGAAGAAGCGTGCGCGACGCTTGCCCCACGTCCCTCTCTTGCTACCCTCCTCCTCCTCTGCCGCTGCCACGTGCCTCACCTCACTTCTCGCCCCACATCCCTCTCTTGCTGCCCTCACTTCCTCGCCCGCCCCTGGAGAAAGAGAGAGGAGAGGAGAGGAGGGGGAGGGGACTTCCTGGAGGGAGAATCTGGAGTTTGAAGTCTCAGGAGTTCCATCTTTTGAATGCCTTTCATTTAATTTATGCAGCAAGAGAGAGGGCTCTGTTGTGAGATTTCCCATGTGAACTCATCATGTAGTGCTGCCGTACATTCTGGCAAGGTCAGTCATACGCACAGTAACAGAATAAGCTATGAGGCAGCATGGACAGAATGCCCGCATGTGCGTGCTTGCCACCTGTACAGCAATGGAATAAACCACACGGCATTTCCTGAATGGGAAATACAGAGTGTGCTGACTGATGATGCGCAGGTATCACACAAAAGTTTCTTGTTGTGTGAGTCGCGGCTCATCTAGCAGAATAAATTTTATTAAATTTTTTTGGTCATCTTGTGAGTTAATCGTTTAGTTGTCTTGTGAGGTACCACTGTATCTTGGAGGGACAGATACTGAAGCTGAAGTTCAAATACTTTGGCCATATAATGCAAAGAGAAGACTCATTAGAAAATACTGTGATGCTGGGAAAGATTGAAGGCAAAAGGAGAAGGGGATGGCAAAGGATGAGGTAGATAGATAGCATAGTCAGTGTGATGGGCATGGGCTTGAGCAGAGTCCGGGAGGCAGTGCAGGACAGGGAGGCTTGGTGTGCTGCAGTCCATGAGGTCGTAAAGAATTGGACATGACTGTGCAACTGAACAACAACTGATCACAAGGACTTCCAGTTGGGAGAAATCCAGAAGGCTTAATTTTAGTCTGATTGCCTTGATGACTAAAAATTGATAGTGGAAGATGTGGTGTGGTGGCAGTCACCTAAGGTTATATGCTAATTTCATCCATAGTTTTAGAGAGGTGAGAAACAGTATACACTGACTTTTATTTTAGTCATGCCTTCCTCTAGCCAAAGATGGCATTTGGGGCACACCCAGAGTCCACCAAAGTTGGGTGGCCAATAAAGTTTAATAAGTGAATAAAATAATAAAGCTGTTCTAAAAAATCTAAACTGCACTTGTTTTAGGGGCAAAATAAGGAGAGGTAAGGCTTAACATCGTATACTTACCTAATTAGAAGGTCCCCTTGCTATATATAATATATCTCCTTCCCTCTAAAATCAGCTGTGTGTGTGAAAATATTATGTTACGAGCACCAATGTTTATCTTCTGTTGTTCCATCCTTCAGAAAAATACATATTTAGAGTCACCAGGGTAAGTACCACTGTAATGACAGACATTATTTAAAGAGAAGCAATTGCAGGCTCTTGACCTGTTGGCTTCTTTCCAACACCAAGGACATTTTCAGAACAGCCTTACTAAGCTGAATGTTGAGCCTCACCATCCTACCTTGCCTTCTTTGTCCCCTTGCAAGCTATAAACATATGGCTATACTCTTATACTTTATACTTCTGAAGCTCAGTATTCATCTCTTCATTTGTAGAACTTTTCCATCTTGGTGTTGAACTTCAGCTTCCAGAAATCCTAGTCAGTATGTCCATTAGTTAAGTAGGTAGTTTATTAATATATTAATTGATGAAATCTATATTATAGCTTTATATTCAGGTTATTTTTTATTTATGGAGACTTATTTTTACATGAGTGTTCAGTTCAGAGAATTTAATTTTTGTTACACTACAGGCTCATGATCAAGTTAAATTTTTGTCAGCCAGTCCTTTAGTCAACAGTATGCTACACAGTACCAAAACAAAGTGTCCTCTTCTCAATATAGTGAGCCCTTTTCTGCCACAGGCACAATGCCAGCAAATATTTCTGTCCTTATTCCATAGGGTTCACTAAGGATAGAGACTGATGGATTCCCCCAACTTCATCCTCCTTCCCTTTCACCAAATGTCATTAAGAGTTGGAAGACAAGCTAAGTTTTGACAGCTAGCTAGATTGACAGGTTTAGTCATCTGTCAAGATTTACTCTTGTCTGGCTCAGATATTCTGCACAAGTGCATTCAAAAGCAGCCTGAACATCAACTGATATTTTTGGAGCTTTATGAATGGTTGCACAGTCAATCAGATGTTTAAACTGGATTTGTCATTTTTGTCCACCTACTGAGTCCTTCACAAAGACCTAGAACAGGCAGATGTTACCGTTTAATAGTATTAAAGATATTGCCACAGGATGTAAGCTGTTCCAGGCAAAGATGCCTTTTGCAATTAACTGATGGCAATTTTGTCAATGCTAGTGATGTTCAAATGGGGCTCCAGATGTTTTGGAATTGCACCCAAGACACCTAATTACTATTGATACTATCTTTTGCCACAGTTGTTCTACTTCTACTTGGAAGTCTTTATATTTTCTGTTATTCTGCAGTGTTTTTTTTCTCTTCTGCTGTCTCCAGGTATTGCAATGTCCACTATCCAGACTTTTTGTTTTTCTTGTCAAGTTGTCAAATCTGGGGTGTTGTTGACAGATGCTTGTCCCTTTGAATTCTAAAGTCCCAGTTTAGTTTCTTCATTTTCTATTACTTTGTTTATTTTGTGGTCCTACCAGTTCTTGTTTGCAGGCACATGGTATTTCTTGCAAACATTATTATATTCTACTTAGGCTTCTCCATATTCCAGTTAACTCTGGCTATCTCACAGCATAAAAAGAAACATTATAAAATCAAAAAAACATATAATGTTAACAAGATATCAACTCTTACACCTGTACCACGTGCCGCACCATGCTGGGGCCTTCTTTTACACCACCTTCTTTTACACTGGTTTTCTTTATTCTGAGCAGAGTTCCAAAATACCTATATAAATATGGTTTTCATATTTATTTCCAATTAGACTTTGTAGTAGGGTTTTGGAGGACAACCAGTATTAAGGATTCAAATCAATTTCAACAACTTTTTGTTTGAAAGAAAAGTGAGGACCTTGTGCAATTTTTCATGGCAACCATCTCCATTATGTTTCATGTATGATTAAGCTATTTTCCTGAATCCATCCATCTTAAATATCTTCTTGAATCCATCCCATAGTGGAATAACATTTGCTAATAGATTGATTTCCTCTTTTTCCTAACTCTGCATGCCACATATTCCACAAATCAGTTCTGGAGCTTGTGGGTAACTTTTTGAAATATGTATAGGGTATATGAAGGAATGCAGCAGGAAGGAGAGCTGAGCAACAGGAAGTTCCATTGCATCATATAATGTGGTATATAACCTATTGCTTGAACTTCCTGAAATTTCTCTTTAATTTCTAATTTGTTTTTCAGATCTCAACAGCCAAGAAAAAGGAACTGAAAACAAAAAACGCTACAGTGAGATTTTCCGAAGTTTGGATGCCCTTGAAATTTCAATTGGAAATGCGTATGTATTTTTTTTTATTATGGACCTTAGCATCATCCTCAAATGTTTCTTCATGTTGTTGTAAATGTGGTACATGATAGTGGGGAGATAAGTTCTTGTAATCTGAATGGTCCAGGCCATGAAGTGTACTCAGCTCTGTGGATAGCAGCTACTAGAAAATCAAGTAGTCCAGATTAGGGATAGAACTGATATCACCATAATTTTACTGAAATTACATATACAGAACACTATATTTTGAAGGACACTAAATCAGAAGATGTTGGAACTGGATGTGATGACAGAGATAATTGGTGCTATTCTCCATTTACAAGGTTTAAGAAATAAATATTTTACACAATTTAACTATTCTGCTGCTATCCTTCCGATAATAACTCATAATGTACATAAAGTGTATATATGTACAATATGTATATATAACGTATATACAGATCAAACTGTTAAGTATAATTTAAATTTCTTGAAATTCAGGATTCAGTGGAGGTGAGCAGAAGCAGTTTATAATAGTGTTTTACTACCAGGACTTCTGCAAGGTCTTTCATTGACCTTGAGAAATGTTTCATTCAGAAGGCTGCATCAAATTAACATGCTGAGTGATAGGACCTGATTCTCTGCAGAGGAGTACTCTTAAATATCAGTTGAAAGAAGTCTACTATTGGATCCTGAACATCCCTTCAACTTTATATGACTTTATATGAATAAAGTCTATTTGAATAGGTGGCATATTAGTTCTTCTTCTTCTTCTTCGGGGCATGCATATACTTGCCTATCATTTTCAGTTCCACTATCTTTTGTTTTCAACAGAAGAATCAACAAACCTTTCTATAAGCTACTACTTATCATAGGAATGCAAGGCTGTATGCTAGATCATTATCCTTTACAACCCCATCTACTCTCCGCTGGAAAGAGTTTGTGGTGCTCACAAATATAAAAGTTACTTTTGATCTTTGCTTATTGGAGCATATTGGCTGCTATTCTAGAGATGTTTCCAAACTCTGATGCATCCTTCCCTAACTTATGCTGTCTAGATATTAAGACTACAATTGCCATTATCATCACCCAGCCTGGATAAAGAGCTACTTGGAGAAGACTGATTTAGCATTTTGGAGGCATCAATGAGTGGCAGTTTCTTATTTTCAGTTCCATATTAATACACTGCTAAGTGTACAAGACCAGAATCCTGTAACTGGAGGAACTAGGTCATGTGCTTTGTCATATATAGTAAGAGCAAATGTTCTAAGCCCCTTTCAAACAATTTAATTTGGAAAAGCGGATGGTCATGCAAGACATTTTCAGTTATATTTTTTAAAGTAAACAAATGCATATTTGCCAGGTTTTGCAGGTTTGAAATAAATCATATGACTATTTATAGCTGTGCAGGTGTTATAAATTATTAAAAATACTAACAATACTAAAAATTAGCTCACTCCCCTCTAGAAATGCTGACCCAAAATTTATTTTGGTTGACGAGCGGCAACTCACAAGACGAGCACTGCGTGATGAACTTGCATAGGAAATCTCACAACAGAGCTGACAGTTCT
>JANHZU010005995.1:44323-64217 GCA_032468055.1 Acrochordus granulatus | reverse complement strand
TAGCTCCTCTTCACTTTCTGCCATTAGAGTGGTATCGTCTGCATATCTGAGGTTGTTGATATTTCTCCTGGCAATCTGAATTCCAGATTGTGATTTGTTCAGCCCAGTATTTTGCATGATGTACTCTGCGTATAATTTAAATAAGCAGGGTGACAATATACAGCCCTGTCATATTCCTTTCCCAATTCTGAACCAATCCATTGTTCAATGTCTGGTTCTTTCTTGACCCTCATACAAGTTTCTCAGGAGACAGGTAAGGTGGTCTGGTACTCCCATCTCTTTAAGAATTTACCGTAGTTTGTTGTGATCTACACACAGGCTTTAGCATAGTCAGTGAAGTAGAAGTAGTTGTTTTTCTGGAACTCCCTTGCTTTCTCCATGATCCAGCAAATATAAGTAATTTGATCTCTAGTTCCTCTGCCTCTTCAAAACACAGCTTGTACTTCTGGTAGTTCTCAGTTCACATACTGCTGAAGCCTAGTTTGTAGTATTTTGAGCATAACCTTGTTAGTATGTGAAATGAGTGCAGTGGTTTGAACATTTTTTGGCCTTGCCCTTCTTTGGTATTTGAACATAAGCTGATCTTTGCCAATCCTTTGGCAACTGTTAAGTTTTCCAAATTTGCTGGCATATTGAGTGCAGCACTTTAATTGCATCATCTTTCGGATTTTAAACAGTTCAGCTGGAATACCATCACCCCTGCTAGCTTTGTTGTTACTAATGCTTCCTAAGGCCTACTTAACTTTATGCTCCAGGATGTCCAGCTCTAAGTCAGTACCACATCATTATGGACATTTAGATCTTTCTTGTATAGATCTTCTGTGTATTCTTGCCACCTCTTTTTAATGTCTTCTGCTTCTGTTAGGTCTCTACCATTTTTGTCCTTTATCATGCCCATTTTTGCACAAAACGTTCCCTTGATTCCTTTGATATTTGAAGAGAGTTCTACTCTTTTGCAGTCTGCTGTTTTCTTCTATTTCTTTGCACTGTTTATCCTTCTTATCTCTCCTTGCTATTCTCTGGAAATCTGCATTCAGTTGCTTTTTGCTTTCCTTCTTTCCTCAGCTATTTGTAAAGCCTCATCAGATATCCACTTTGCTTTTTTTCTGGTTTTAGTAGCTACCTCCTGTACAATGTTATACACCTCACACCTCTGTCCATAGTTCTTCAGGCACTCAGTTTACCAGATATAATCCCTTAAATCTATTCCTCACCTCCACTGTATATTCATAAGGAATATCATTGAGGTCACAACTGAATGGCCTGGTGATTTTCTCTATTTTCTTCAATTTAAGCCTGCATTTTGCAATAAATGATCTGGCCATAGTCAGTTCCAGGTCTTGTTTTTACTGAAGATATGGAGCTTCTCTATCTTTGGCTGCAAAGAATATAGTCAATCTGATTTTGGTATTGGCCATCTGGTAATGTCCATGTGTAGAATCATCTCTTGGGTATTGGAAAAGAGTGTTTGTTATGACCAGCGTAATCTCTTGAGAAAACTTTGTTAACCTTTTCCCTGATTAATTTTGTACCCCAAGGCTGAACATGCTTATTTTTCCAGTTAACGTTTGACTTCCTACTTTAGTATTCTAATCCCCTATGATAAAAAATACATCTTTTTTGTTGTTAGTTCTGGAAGGTGTTGTAAGCCTTCAGAAAACCATCAGCTTCAGCCTCTTTTAGCATTGGTGGGTGGGGCGTAAACTTGTATTACTAATTGCAATTAAAATACAACAGTTTAATTGTGGAAGTGAGATGGGCCTTTTTATCTAAGCCTATGAGTTTGTTGAGTTCTTGAATTGGAATATTAGTACCTGGTGAAATATTAGAAGTGAAAAAAATCAAAAGCTTTGAAATATTTTTTAATTTGCCTATTGTGGATTAAATATAAGACTTTAAGAAAATGTTTATTTTTTTACATATATTTAACAGAAATACAAATTTTGCCAGCAAACAGAAGCCATTCTAGATCATTTTTATTGCTGCTTTTAGAAATATTATTGTGTATAATTATGGAAATAATTTAGTATGAGATGGTGGAGAAGATTGTGTGCTGCTTTTTTGCCAAGAAAATACATTTTTCTAAATCCTAAGAGGTCAGTACTAAATTCCTCAGTGTTTTTTTAATCAGAAACACTGGGAGCAAGTTTAAATGATGTGGCACATAAAGAAAACCAGACATTTCTGCTATCTTCATGTAATAAGACAGGATTAGTGTTTAAAGTGAATAATATAAACCTTTTTGTTCAGTAAGGATTTATGTGTGTTGTTGTTGTTGTTTAGTCTCACAGTCAGGTCTGACTCTTTGTGACCCCATGGACTTCAGCACGCCAGTCCCTGTCCTGCACTGCCTCCCAGAGTCCACCCAAACCTGTTCCCATCACACTTACTATGTTGTCTAACCATCTCATCCTCTGCCATCCCCTTTTTGTTTTGTCTTCAGTCTTTCCCAGCATCACACTCTTTTCTAATGAGTCCTCTCTTCTCATTATGTGACCAAAGTATTTAGCTTCAGCTTCAGTATCTGTCCTTCCAATGAACAATGTTGTAATAAGAAGCTCATGATCTGAGCCACAGTCAGCTCCAGGTCTTGTTTTTACTGACTGTATAGAGCTTCTCCATTTTGCTTGCAAAGAATATAATCAATCGGATTTCAGTGTTGACCATTGGTGATGTCCTTCTGTAGAGTCATCTCTTGGGTTGTTCAAAAAGTGTATGTGTTATGGCCAGTTTACTGTCTTGACAAAATTCTGTTAGCCTTTCTCTGCTTCAATATGTACTCCAAGGCCAAACTTGCCTGTTATTTTGGTTATCTTTTGACTTTCTACTTTACCATTCCAATTCCCTATGATGAAAGGGGCATCTATTTTGGTGTGAGTTCCAGAGGTTGTTGAGGACTTCATAGAACTGATCAACTTCAGCCTCTTCAGCATCAGTGGTTGAGGCATAGACTTCAATTACTGTGATGTTGAATGGATTGCCTTGGATTCGAACTGAGATCATTGTTGTTTTTGAGATTGTACCCCAGTACTGCTTTTCTCACTCTTTGATTGACTATGAGGGTTATACCATTTCTTCTCAGGGATTCTTGTCCACAGTAGTAGGCATAGTGGTCTGAATTAAATTCACCCATTATTGTCCATTTTAGTTCACTGATTCCCAAGACGTTGATGTTCAATCTTGCCATCTCTTGTTTGGCTACATCCAGCTTACCTTGATTCATAGATCTTACATTCTAGGTTCCTATGCAATATTGGAAGCACTGGACTTCCCTTTCACCTCCATTTACATCTACAGCTGAGCATCCTTTTGGCTTTGCCCCAGCCACTTTACTCTTTCTGGAGCTATTTGTAATTCTTTCTAATCTGAGAGGTTCATTTTCTGGTGTCTTATCTTTTAGCCTTTTACTGTCCATGGGGTTTTCTTGGCAAGGGTACTGGAGTGGGTTGCCATTTCCTTCTCCAGTGGAGTCCTCTAGCCCATTTTTCACCAAATATCCAGGAACCTCAACAACATCTACTGCGGTCCTTTTTAACCTGGATGATGTCCAAGCTGGTAGGGAAACACTCTTTGTCTGGCTCCACTGATGAGATCTGTCCAGTATGGTTGAACCTCTGGCATAGGCCTCATGTTCTTTGGAGCACACAAGCCCCCCCACCACAGCAAGGTGTTGCCTCACTAGGGTAATTGCTTGGTCTTTAGAACTCTTGAATATGCAGGATGAGAAAATGATAAATCAAGTGATTCATTTCTTTGCTTCGCTGTCAGTTCACGAGAAAGAAGACAACAAATTACACTTTCAAACAAACCTGTCTCTAGCTTATAAAATACTTATCAAAGAAAAATGGGAAGGGACTGGCTTAAAAAGTGAAGGGAAAATTAGCAATGAGGGGGCATTTTATTCACTAAAGTGTTACTTCCATGATGTAAAAAAGAGGGGAGGAAAGGAACATTTCTCAATAAGATTTAAGAATAATTTCATCTCCAATAGTTGCTTTTACTATGCTTTGGGCCTAAATCTTCAAGCAATTGTACCTTCCTCTATCATGAATAATTCATATTCCTTGGCAGTATTTTCCACAGTGAGGAATAGTGGCAATTCCAGAATGCTCTGTGGGAATAAAATGATGCGATATAAAAGGAAATCTTCTTCTAGAAAATTAAAAAGCCAATTCTGGTAAATGAAAAAAGCCTCACTTTTTTTAAAATTTTGGTTGATGCCCCGCTCCCTGAGATGGTCATGTTTATGGAAACAAATGTCTAGAAGGCCTACTGCCATATTTGAGAAAGTTGAGAGAGAATAGTTTTGGATCTTTCTAACACCACCTTCGAAGAGTTAAAGAAAAAATGAAAAGACAGGAAAACATACCTACATGTACTTAATATATGCAGAGTTCCAGAGTTTTATTCCTTAAATATTCAAGATTTTGTTTTTTTGCTTTTGTAGTAGAACAGAAGTTGGAGAGTTCTTTGGTTCTACACTTGTTAATGAAATTTCAATGAATAATTTTCAAGCACTTTTAAGGAAGATATGGTTATGAGATTTTCCAAAGGATGGTTCAGTATTAGAATGATCATATGACTACATTTCAGTGATCTTAAGGGCAGTGCAGATATCTTTTAAAATATAGTCTTATGAGTTCTTTATTTTTGAATTTTCCTACACATTCCTTTTTATATAGTTTTGATTGTAATGATTAACAACCATTAACAAAGGAGAGGAAATTATATTTAATATAGGATGCATATGTGAGTAGAAGAGATATATTGTACATATTGTGATCCTGGGTTTCTCAGAGTCCTGAAATGCAAGCCAAAGGATATGTGATAAAGGAAATTTCTTTATATCATGCTCATTAACAGAAACTCAAGGGACAGCAATTTAGATTTAAGCCATGACAGTAGGAGAAAGGAATTTTAACCTTTTCACATCACATAATTAACTTGTCAATGTAAACTCAAAAAGTTAACAAAAAAAAATTATATTAGGAAATACAGTGCATTTTAATCTAGTTTCCAAAAGTCTATAATATTTATAATAAAGGAAAACAGTCTTAGAAAACATGGTCACAGATCAAATGGGTACAGCTCTTCACTGTCTGCTGTTTGAATATTCAAATACTTGAGCTTGCTACGCTTTCTAAAACAAAACAAGTTTTTCCTTAGATCGATCAGTTTTTCAAGCTAATCTTTTGTGATAATATGTGAAAAATCCACACGTCAAAACTTCAATTTTTCAGACTTAAAAACTCAGCTATACTACTACTGATACTACACTTCTATTACTAATAATAAATCCACAAGTCAGATACCCTTTCCCATGGGAGTAATAGAAATATTGCTCAGAGTTAGGATTTTTTTTTCCATTAAATATCAGAAAAGTCCAATTTTCATAGTGTTTTCCATTCTAGACAACGAGATCTCTGACTATTGACATTGTCAACTCACTATACTACTATGACCATCACATTTATTTGTCGGACATTATTCTGAACTTCTAGTATTCAAAAGAGACAAAGAGAAACAACTAATTTTTGATATTGCCCACAGGTGGAGGTGAAATCTGGCAGACTTTACTTTCTTTCCCTTCTATAGGCAGAAAGTTAGCATTAAGAACATTAGCACTATGGACAGTTGGAGGAAATTGATCAAAGTATTGTTAGGGAACCAGGCTGAATCTACCACAGAACTAATCACACATCAAGGAAACATGGGTCTCTCCCTGAGGAACTGAGGGTTTATAAAAGCAAAAATGTCTGTTGAAGGCTATGATGACAGCATCATTTATGTTTTAGATGCATTGCACATAAAAAGGGCACAGCATTGATCACATGCGACAAATTTGTGGGATGTCACAATAATTGTATGAGGTGACACTAAAGTGGCTGAAGTGTTTTGCTTTTTTCTGTTTTCAGGAAGGCTTGGCATGGCATAAATGAAAAAGTTGTTTTAGCACTCAGATTAGTAGATAAATCTTTACACAGTAACACAGTAGACACATGAATCCAAATCTGAACAGGTAGTTCAGATAATATATCAGTGGAAAATATCCAGTGGGTATCAATAGCAATCAAACAGAATTTGCAACTATTCTGAAAATGGTCATCGGACTGTCAGCTAAGAGGAAACAAATTATCCCCTTTTCTGACCACCAGGGTTGATTAATAAGGACGTTATTAATTCCTTATGTCAGGTCACATAAAAGGGATAGAAAAAAAAGATACTAGATTCATTCAACTTCCTACATAAGCTGGGACTTAAGGCTCTTCTTGCAAGGGAATACTATTAAATCTCTCTTCTCTCAGTGATGGTGGAAAAACATCAAATCTGCTAAGGTAAGGACTCTGCTGAAGTAAGGTCAGGCATAAAATGTTAAACAGGTGAGAAGCAGCTGAAAAGGTCTTCCAAAGAAATGTGACCTCAAATTTTAGCACTTCTTTTGGGGATAAAACTGCAAAACTCATGCCATAAAAAGCAGGAATATGCTGCTGAATTTCAATAGAATATTTCTTGGAAGCTTTGGAGTTGCAAAATGGGGCCAAGAACAGCAGATGGTTTATGAACTGAAGATTCTCCATCCCTGATCTATTAGATCAAAAGCTATTCTATTACCCTGGAAAGAACCAAGTCCAGATCTTTTACGAAACCATGCCAATGTTGGAATAGCAAACTTGTCCCCATTGTTTTTAACAGTAAGTCTTGGGATGATTGCATTATATTTGCCATACTGATTCCCAGATCATACCGAGCAAAAACTTTCTGTAAGTTGTTAGCTATATTATTCAATGGGGAAAATACAGTTTAATATTTTTAATCATTTTTATCCATGGTGATGTCAAAATGTACATGACTTAAGTTGCCTTTCTGCACTGCCTCCAATCAATACCCAGGCAGAAATGAGTATTTAAATCAAAGACTGGAGAGTGAGTATCTTCATAAAACTATATTTACATCACAACATCAATTCATATTTATATGGAATAAAGAACGGAAAATACAACAACAGAATTAAGATAAAGTGAATTTTGGAAACTTTTAAAATAACTCTGTAGATAGCTTGTCTTCATAAAAATGTTAAATCTTCAGAAAAATAAAAATCTTTTACTTATATAATATTTTGGAAATTCAGCAAGGGCAGAACCTAAAATGCCCCATCATGATCCATAATACTTCTATAGTTTATGATGAACTGGTGCAGGATAGTCAACAAAGGAAGGAATTATTTTTAGTATGAATAAACAAAATATTTTTTCCTGAACTGTCTGACTTCATAATTCATCATGTTTAATCAATAATGTTCCAAAAACAAGACTCTTGAATTGATGTAGCCATATCAAGATTAATTTCATCTGATCTGTTTTTTAATTAAATATTTTTTCTAAATTCTATTACATCACTCAATATTTTATCTCATCTTCAGCCAGCTGTATCATATTAAGAAAATACTAAATATACTACCTTCAGAGTTAAACTGCTAACCTCCCTTTAAATGTTTTATTTCAAATGTGTATGATTTTATTCATTTTGAATAAGTCTTATTCAAGTAGATTAAGTAGAATTTGTCATCTCTAAATATATTTTGGCAACCCATAGGATCAGAAGAGTTTGATTCAAGACTGACATTCTCAGTAGAGTACCCTTTCTCTGAAATGGCTTTCATTCTCTGAGTTTATCCTACTTTGATGTCATTCGATAAATAAGGAACCCTCTCATCTTCAAGAGAGGATTCAGACAGGAAGAACTGCCATCAATAATAAATTATTATTAAAATAATAAATAGCAAAGGATTTATTGAAATTTTTATTAACAGTGTTTCATAGTTTAACTGCTTAATATTCTTATGATTTTTATGGATGTTTAATTGTATTTATTATAAATTGTATAGACATATAAATTATAATAAATTCAAGAGCACTTGTGTAAATGCTGAAATATCATGACATCATGCATTCTTCCTTTCAAAATCTGTTGAACTTTCAATTCCCCTCTGAGATTTTATGAGTTTCCACAGTAAGTATATCAACATCTTGTAAGATTAAGTAATTGTTTCAAGCTTCAACAATCTGGAAAAAGGGTGGGGTTTCTTGAGCACAAAATGTGTTGATGCCTAAAGAAAAAAATCTTATATATAGCTGTTTTTAATTCTGTTTTTATGATATGTTTTTATTGTAAGCCACTGAGAATCGCTTTGAATTCCGTGGCGTATAAATTTAATAAAATAAATAAATATATAAAATATATTCAAACTTTATTAGACAGATGATTACAAAGTCTTGGACAATAAAAGGGCTTGTTCATCACGATCAAAGCCAAAGTAGTCAAAATTGCAACTGATATTTTTTGCTAGATAAAGCTTACATCTACAATATTACTTCTACTTAGCCCAGGCAGCAGGATGCAAAGGCAGGGTACCTTACAAGTCCCATTGATTAGGGATTGTTATCTGGTAGGATCACAAAAAAGGGCCTTTTTTTGGTGGTGGCTACTTCTTTATGGAACATAATTCCCCCCGTTGACCCTGCTGATCATCAAAATCAGTTGACCCTGCTGATTATCAAAAATGATAATCAGTTGACCCTGCTGATTATCAAAAAGCCCTAAAAACGTGGCTTTATCAGTCAGCCTCGGGGATCACAAATGGAAATGGAGCCAATCAAATAATTAATTTGACTATGTTGTTGGTGCCACAGGGGTGAGGTAGGGTTGTTTTTTTAAATGAGTTTTGTTATGTGATGGATTTTTTAAATTTTGTAAGCTGCCTGGAGTCACCTGACTGTTAGCTGGCTGGCTATATAAATTTGTTTAATTAATAAATAAATAATAAAATTGGCATCAGCTTGAGGACACAGAATCATCGGCAAACGTATGCAGTGTGCTCTTAGCAGAACTAGGAGCTCTTTACCAATTGTAGATACTTTATTCTTGATTCTGTTTTCTGTGCTTTTGGATTCCAGATGTTACCTACCTAAGGGAAGCCATTTTACTAATATCTATGGATCACTAATTCCATGTACTTTGCAGGAGAACCTATTGCAATTTATTTTTCATGGTTATGTCTTTTATTTACTTTAATGCAGATACTCACTTCGCAAAGTTGCAGCTCTATTTGCTGTTAGAAATTATTCTGCACCTGCTGCTGTAAATATTAAGCCATTGTAAAGACCCTTCAAACACATTTGGCATTATAATCTTTGGTGAAGTTAACAGAAAATGCATGTTTAATAGGTGCATTTTAAAAAAGGAAAGGAGAACTGTATTATTTATTATATGTGTGCTGTCAACCTTGAGGACAAACCTGCCCTCTGGATACATTTGAAATGAAATGAACTCTGTCATGGGAGAAAAAGGCAGGTGAGCCTGAAGCAATGAGATGATCTTCAGCAGAGACATTGTCAACAATTCCCTATTTAACTTTCAGAAGCATGGTGCCCTCCTAAGGTGTATATATCCTGCTGATTTTCAACAGAGCCATCATTCATGACCACAATGTCTATACAGGCCAGCACAGCTTGCTTTCTGTTTGGATTTGGGGATCACAAGTGTTAGTATCTGAAAATTTAAGTCTGCAGAAATTGTCTCTTTCTTTGAAAAGTGCAAACTCTGGAGAACTGAATTGACTCAGAATTCTGTAGTGGAAGAACTGAAAGGCATTGAGACCAGTTCCCCCGGAGGATTAGTTAGAAGAAAAAACAAAACTATGGAATATGTAAAGTTCCCATATTGCACAACTTTCTTTTTAATAGTTCCCAGACTTTATGGCTGTTTTCAATAAATGCATTTTCATGGCTTACCCAGAAATTCAGAAATACGTTGTTATAATTTTTTGCAGTAGAAACAACAATACAATAAATTGTTTAATAAATGCTCCTCACAGTTTAGAATTATTTAAGAAAAAAGTGACAGGAGTTTCTGGGTCCCCCTTGTTCAGCAAGGGTATACAAGCCAGGACAAAGGTGGTTCTCAAACCTCTTCCTATGTAGTCCCTTCTGTCTGCTGGAAAGCAGTGGTGCTGTTTCTTGCCATTTTGAGATGTAGAAAATCCAACTGTTGTATTTTGTACTCTAAAATAGTATAATACTCCTCATAAGCAACATTAAATGAGGTCCAAAACTCCATGACGGAGACAATTTCTACAATATAAGCAGCAGTTGGTTGACTATGTATTGCCGATCTGATGCATAAAACCGAAGTGTTCCAGAAAACAACACTTGAGGTATTAGGTTGCTTCAGGAATATGAGTAGTGAAATCAGGAGAAATAATATACATAGTACACCTACAATGGCTTTTAGCTTCATAAAAAAAGAAGTCATGCACAGTCTAGTCTGGAATTCATAAACAAAGTATATAAAAAACTACTTTTCATGCCAAACTTAGTTGTTTTTTTTTAATTTTAACAGTGTATTGCCTTTGGAAAAATCTGTCAAGTAGTTGCTTGTCATGAGTGGTTGATTTGCTTTCCCTTAAGGAGAGTGGTCTGAGCTGAAAAATTCAGTAGCTTGTTCATCAGAAGTGGTGGTATAGTTTTCTCATGACTAGTGGATGTTGATGGAAAATGTTTCCAGAACTGGTCTTAATAAAACCTCTAGGATCCAGTCAAAGTGGAGTAGGCAGGGGGCAAATATTTGTAAACCCAGTGCCTCAGGAGGATGTATATTGTCCATCCTGACATTCAGTTGAATATATGGATATTGAGGATAGAAAGTTTAAGATAGATAAATGCCAGGTTAGCTGGCTACGAGATATCTGATAAGGATTATTCATGAAGAGATGTTCTTTCAGATAGTCATTATGGTGGTAGGGACTTGCAACTGTCCCCTTAAATAGTTCTCCAAGAACAAGACTCATCATGCAAATGAATATTTTGGCGCATGTGGATGATAACAGCATCTGTTCCAAATTCCTGCCTTGAATGAATACAATATTGGTTGTGAAAGAAACTCTTGCTCCTCAGCAAAATGCACCTTCTAAAGCTGGTTTTGTTTTTTGTTTTATTTTGTTGTTTCAATTTTTTTTTTCAACAATGCAAAATAGTTCTGACAGTAAACATCACAACTCCTCCTCTTATCTCTGGATTTAGTTTCTGTAACGATGGCCTTTATTTTTGGTCTGATTGATATGCATTTTATCGGCTGCCAATGCTTGATGACAGAATGGATCTTGAAAATTTTATGCAGCGCATTTCCTTAAGCCACAAAGAAGTTAAACTACAGCGAACAAACAAACTCTTTACAGTTTGACTGAATTAGACTTTTGGTCCATTAGGCTAATATTGTCTGTACTAATTGGAGCTGCATTTGCAGCTTTTGCTGTTGAATGAAGACCCACAGCACATTTTCTCTTTCCATATGCAACACCACATTGCTTAAACCAGCTCTGAATGAGTCCAAACTGCATATAATTATATATGAAAAAATCAGATCCAAAAAGCTTGTCAAAGTTCCTGTTGCTTATTGGCGCTGGTCAAAAATCAAACGTAAAGGGAAATAATTTGTTTCAATGAAAAAATAACACTCTAAATAAAGTAGCCATGGAAAACTAACCTGATTTTTTCCTTAAAAGGGGGTGTCACATTCAGATTGCTGCATGCCAGAGGCATCATTAAATCAGAGTCTTACACAGAGTGATTAGTTAACATCTTTTTAATGATGAATTAATGAACAGGAAAAGCATTCTAATTCCAATATGCAAAGAGCCTTGTGTTTAAAAATGCATGTTCAACAAGAAGAGTTCAGTGACCTTTTTTAGGTCTATAAAGGTTAGGCTGGGAGCAACTAATACTCCAATCCTTCTTCAAAGCTTAACTACACCTGCTGTGCTGGGTAATGAAACAATTACAAACAAATGTGACAGGTTGATACTGTGTGATTGTAAAAGGCAATCAGGAACCAAAACAACGGAGGAAAGTATCAAAAAATCCTTTTGTTTTCTAAAGGATATTTTGAAGCGGGTCAAGTGTCCTTCAGAAGGAAGAAAAGTTTGAAAGGATCTCAACTTGAAAGGCAGAGAATGGATGGTTCTCCCTCTGAAGACGCTTAACAATACCGACAGGCGTTTGGGCCTCTTTGCCATAGTGCTCGTGCGCGGGGAGACTAGAGGGAAAGTCCCTTTCTTAACTGAAGGGGAATCCCACAGTTTCAAGTTAACAGAATACGGGCAGGACGATAATCAGTGATTATCACAGTTGCCTTACCATTCTGAATGTGATCCATTATACTGTAATTAACTTTTAATTAATGTCACTCTGCTTTACTTACTTTAGAAAATTAAATAAAGTTCATTTTATTACACATCCCAAACCAAGCAGCAGAAGCTAGAATTCTCTTCTGATTCAAAGAAGCTGTCTGGCCAAAGGACTTTTCAAGTAGAGAAAATGTTCTGAAGTTGTTCTTATGTTCTGTAGCGCTCAGGTGTGCAATTCTGGGTAATGTTACATTCTTGGCTGATGCTCTGATCTGGAACACACTGAGAAAGAGACACAGGAGTTGTGTCTGTTGACTGAACAAAAGACACTCGTCCACCAAATTACAGCCAAGCCAAGATAATGGGTATCCATCACAGGTATATCCAATCAACCATTAATCACAACCCAAAGCACCTCACCCTTTTTGCCAAGATCCTTTCCCCATTATATTTATAAATTCAGTCATTGTGGTGACCTTCCTATGCAAAGAAATTAAATGAACACTTGGTGTATATGACAGTATTGGCAACCACGGAGCCACTTTGTGATACCAAATTGCTTACTTTGGCAGCAGGTGCTATTGGTGGAAACTCATGAATAACCATTCAATCTCCAACCATGTCAGGCACAACTTCTTCACTTTGTACCTTTGTTCTCTTCTGTTTCTCAGTATGTTATGTTTCAGCTTTTTGTCATGAATGCTTTTTCTCAAGCTAGACTTCAGGTGGTCTAATGTGGAAGCTAACGCCACTGGAATTTGATTTGCTGGTATGCACACTGTATTGCAATAAGTAAGAAGAAAGCATGCAAGCTTTTTCAGTCTACTCATTTCTAAGTTTGGTGACACAGTACTAATCTTATAAGTCAGATTTCATTCTTGGCCCTGTAATTCTTAATAATGCATTATCTTGCAAAAAAGTAAAGGCTTGAGGTTCCCCCCACAAGTCATGGCCCTCTTTAGTGGGTGGTGCTCATTTCCAAGTGAGAGCCAAGGGAGCCAGCGTTTGTCCAAAGATGCTTCTGTGGTCATGCAGCCAGCATGATTATATGCCAAGGTGCATGGAACATTGTTATCTTTCCCACCAAAGATGTACCTACTTGCATTTTTCCATGTTTTCAAACTACAAGATTGGGAGGAGCTGGGTCAAGTAACAGGAGCTCATCTCGTTATGTGGTGGCACTTGGGTCTGAATTACCGAGCTGCCAATGTTCTGGTCAACAAGCCCAGCATCTTAACTACTTGTAATATCATTTTACTTTGATGTGTCTGCATTTGCCAATATTACCTTTGAATACAGGTACAGGCACCACATTATTCACTACTTTTTCAGCTTATTCTCAATGATAGAAAGTGTAGCATGCAGGTTGCTGATAGATCTTGCATTCCCGTAACAACTTTCTTAGCCAAGTTACAATCCAAGAATTCTCTTCCATTTTGTTGATTATTGAATATTACAATTATGGGTATCATTCCAAAAATAACGTTAACTCCCATGTATGATTTAATATTTTTCCTGATGGCATGTCTGAAAAACTGTTTAAAATTTTGTTGTGGTATAATTGATATAACAGACCCAGCATTGCTATGATTTTGCATTCATTTTTTGGTGTGAGCCATGTTGCTGGTTTCATTTCACCTTTTTGACTGCAATTCTGCAGTATTTTTAGTAGCAAGCCAATAACAATACTAAAGCAATACTGGGCTTTTTTCCACTTCAGGATGTGATGTGCTGATTGCCCTAAAGTTGCTTAAAACTAAATTATGTTAAGCCCATAAGGTCTGCTGAGTCCCAGTTTTTGTGTGTTCTCTTTCAGGTCCACAAAGATCTCTCAGTGCATTCTTTATTCCTCCCATCAAAACTGCAAAAAATTGCAGGCAATTTTTTTGATTTCAGTTGCATATGCTGCAATGGATCCTCTTTTGCAATTACGAAGCCTGAAAATGCTCTGCAAGCAATAATGGTCTTCTATTATTTTTACTTGAATTGTAAGGGCCTTTGTGGGGCAGTTAAGTTTCTCAACAAGCTCAATTCTTTGCTTCCTATAACACTCCATACATATTTTCAATAGTTACTTTATTTGTCTCAAAACATTTCTGTGTGACTATGATAAGTCTTCTGTGGCACGTCAGATAAATTTATCTTCCTATAAAAGTAACCATCCTGTTGTGCTATTTTTCCTTTTGTGTTTAGTTCAGTGTTTGTTCATTGTTTTGTTTTCTCATTTTCTTCCCCTGGAAGGATACAGTGAAGAATGAAAGACATTTTTTCTATGGCCACTTCATGGCCTTTGTTTTTTCTTTTGTTGATCCAACAAAAAACACTTGAGTTAGGAGTAGATTTTTCTCCTGTTTGCTCCACTGAAACTTCCTGAATTGTCGTGAGTCTGCAAGAATTACAACACATATATGCATACCAAAATCACTGCTTCATAAAACAACTTAAGAAATAGGATGTTTAATCAACCAATCAGTTATAACAGTAACTCAATACATTGCAATGAGCTTATAAATACACATGGTCAAGACAGCGGAGTTCCTTCTCACAATGTTCTTCCTTACCTCTGCTCTTCTACATCTTTACTTCATCAAACAGTTCAAGGGAACTAAAGAAAAAATGATAAGTATGGCCAAGGTGGTGCATAATGATAAGGGACAGGGCTAGGAACAGCCTGTACTATAAATGGTGAAAGAATGAGTAAGCCATGCATTTTACTTTAAAGCTCTATATGGGATGAGATCAGGTTATCAGCAGGATCAGTTCTCCCTGAGAACATCTGCCTGTCCCACCAAAGTGGATAGAACCCTTTCCTTAAATATTACCATAATTCATGCTTTTTCCACTGCAGCCCTTGCCCTATGAGACGCCCTACCCACTGAGATCTAATAGGCCCCATTCTCTCTATCCTTTACAACTTGGCTGTTGCCCCAGATTTATAAATTCTAAAAATCCTATATCCTAAAATATAGGATAGAGCAAGGTCAGGGTGGAAGGAGAACATGAGTGAATCAGGGAAATGTCATTGTGGTGCTAGATTTTTCTGTTTTTAATTTACTGCTGTTGGTTTTATATGTTGTGTTGGTTGTAAATTGTCCAGAGTTGATTTAAGATGGGTGAATAAACAAAAACTTTCAATGAATAAACAAATATGGATGCATTTGTCTTTTCCATTCTCTTCCCTTTTGTATTCTTGATTTCTATTTTTTCTGTTAAACAAAACAAAAAAGTAGCCAGGGAATTTACTTACGCAGTGATGATTCTTGAGGACAAATTTCTTTGAGACAATTTAAAACAGAATCATTTGGTAATCTGAGGCATTGCTCAGTCTTGGTTTATAAGTACTGTATGTCCAGCAATCAACTACGGCTGTAAGAAAAAGGCCTGTTAGCGATTGACAATTTTCTTTGATTCTTCCGTTTAATTTTCACGAAGCCCAAATCATTAAACTTTGGTATGGAAGTTGCATTATACTAAAGAGAAAATATGCTGCCTTTTGTTTGAATATTGATACATTTGCCTTTTTACTCATCAGTCCTTTCAGGATCATTGGCTGAGTGTTGTCTTCTTTTTGGACACACTTTCTATATGACAATTCTACTATCTTCCTTGAACATATTTCTTTGGTGCCCATTTTCTTACAAACATGTCCAAACATCTAGCCTGAACATTACCTTTCTCATCTTCAATTCGCTGTGCCGTATTTTCCTATTTCTTAGCATCTATCTCTTGATGCTGTAACTTTTCTTGTAGTTATGCTGTTCCTTGAAAAGCATTTATGGGCTTCTGATCATGTCCTTAGTGAATTTTGCCTAGGCTAGACTATCCGAATGGAGATTCTTCAATCTCATCTCATTATTTGATATTTACAGTCTCATACCTGTTTCACAGAGCTCAGTTTCAGTCCAGACCCATGGAATTCCTGGATGCGTATCTGGGAGAGAGAAAAACCACTGTGATCCATTGTCATGCAAATGTTTCTATGCTTTCAAAAGAGTTAATGCAAGTCTCTCCTTGGTCATCCTTTGGGACTCTACTGCCATTGTTTTCTAGTTCATCACCACATTTTCCAAAATCTCCCTCCTTCCTGCTCTTTAGTTTGTTTGTCCTACTAGAAGAAACTCTTAACATTGAACAAACAATATAAGAGTCACATTCCTGAACTCTGATATTAATGTATATGAAACTGAGAGGCTTAATGGTGTTTGTCTATTTGCATGAGACAATATGTTTTTGATGTGTTTACGTTGCTTTGTAGCCTTGATGGTTTTGTGTATGTTTATGAGAGAGACCTCTGCCATTTTTTCCTGTTGACAGAAACCACACATGCCAAGCATCCTTAACCAAACAAATTAAATTTTGATTAGAAGCTGAACCAACCTGTCTTTTAATTCACCATTCATTTTTAGGGGAAAAAATTAATACAGCTAAAAAAACAAAGAACATAAATAAAGAAAAAAATTCATATTATTCTCTTGGATTTGATTTCATCTTCTGGATAGCAGATTATTCATTTAAGCCTGGCTGGGGTCAGGATAGTGGTGATACTGAGAGCTCAGAGAATTTGAATGAGAGATTGAATTCAGTGCTACTTGCTGTACCTCACCGCAGAAAAATCTGAGTTTAGTATTGAAAATATTAAGTTAGCGCTATAAGAGGATCGCTGCCTGAACTCCTCTGCCTGTTTGTTTGCAAGCAGACAGATCAGACCTTTACCAAAGTCAGCCTGCTCACGCAATGCCCTGAGAAGGAAGAGTTGGCAAACTTGAAAAGTACACTTGACCTCTTTGGGCTTTGATCTTGTCCTGTCAGATTATGCCCAAATGGCCATGATCTTCAGCAGAAGAAAAAAGTTACCCACTTAAAGAATGGAGTATTGAGGTTCATGAACAAATATTCAGACTTGAAAGGGTGAGCAACCCATATCCTTGGGACCACATGCAACATTATTGAACACACATGTGTTTTGTAGCCCTGGAATCCCCTTTGACCTCAATTCTGACTTTTTCTATAATTCTTGAAATAATACCTGAAGCAACATGACGGCCATTGACTTTGGTTTAATATTGGATAGGATTTTGTAGCGATGCCTGCATTTACTTACTTTATTAATCCTTGCATTTTAATATTTTAATAAATGTGCATTGTAGCATTCCTGGCATTTTATTTACTCAAAGGTTTAGCAATTTATTCTATTTGTCTGGAATTCCATTGAATTTATGGTTGTTTTAATCTGTTTATAAGCTGCCCAGATTTGTTGTGAGTTGGGTAACCAAACAAGTTGAAGAGCTAAAGAAACAAATAAGTAAGAATTTATTAACCTATTTTTAAAAAGTTTTATCTTTTTCTTTGCAATTTAGAATTTGCATTTATATTAGATTTTGCTTTGTTTGCCCTTTCTAACTCTATTTTTCTTTGCAACTTTGCTTACTGAAGATATACATAAATACACTGATATAAGGTCAAAGGATCAAGCTTAGTCAGTGCAGTTCTAGTTAACACATTTATTTAAGCTACAATCTCACAAGAATTTCTCCAACTGCCCACCAAATACCTGCACTCCCCAGATAAGGCTAGAGGTCTTCATGAGGTGTTGGACCTTTGGCATTTGTATGTGCATAGTGACTGCACACTTTATAATCTTATCCCCACCACTTGGTCTTTTTGTATTTTTCTAATGTAAAATAGCAGACCATCTATGATTTTCTTTCCTTCCTTTCTTCACCCCAGTACTAGCAGCTGCCTTTGTTTTCTAATCTGCATCTTGCATCTTTATAATTGTGAATCTATAGCTATCTCTAATAATGTAGCTATCTATAGTATTACTATTTTGTTATGCTGAATTGATGGCCACTGATATGAAATATGAAGGAAAGTCTGATCAGCAGTAGGAAATATAATTTGCTGTTTTATGGGGAAAATACCCACTTAAATAAGTGACAAACTGAAAGAGAAACAACAAAATATCTGTTACTGGCATACATAATTATGGTGCTGGGCTCCTGACCAAAGCACGCCAAAAAGACCCAGATGTAAGCAAGGCTATAGGTTATATATACCCAGCAAAGATACATTGGAATGATAAAGAAAGCAGTATAAATCATACAGTGACCTTTACATCTGAAACATAAGCATCTGAAATATAGCGTGATGACATTACAATGGCATTACATTACTTCATCACCTCTACAATCTTCTCTACTAATGGGACTCTAATCCAGTGCTTCTGTACAAATAGTAACTGTAACCCACCCTAATTACAAATACTAACACCATGTACCCAAAACAGTTCTATTTATTGTGCCCATATACTGCCTCCTATCACAACAAAAGAAAAACAACTGTCTGTTATCTGTTATCTGTCTCTTCTCTTTGCAGCGTCATTGAAAGCTTGGTTTGCCTGCTCTTTTCTATTTTTCCATCTTGTATGCCACTAAATTCTTGAAGGCTCTGAGCAGTTTACAGAATACCAAATAAAGCACTAAAAGCATCCAAGACATAAAACAGCAAACAATCAGAACCATGAAGGACTTTAAAGGTGACAATTAATATCTTAAATTTCACCCAGAGGCTAACTGACCCACCAGTACAGCTCCCAAAGTATAAGTGTTACCTGGGCAAATTTCCAAATTTCTAAAGCTGACAAATGTTCTTTAATGGAAGTCCTATATAGACCAAATTTCAATAGCCCTGCAATAAAATATCAGGGGCATGATATCTATGCCCAAAGCTTTCTCAACGAGAAATGGTGCAATTGGTATACAGGATGTAATAGCACCAAGGCTGTTCTAGCTTCAGTCTCCACAAGTTCTTCCATCAGGAGCTGTGGAATTGAGTGAACCCAATGTTTATGTCTGTTCTCATTAATCCAGGTCATGTCTTGTAGCAAAAATTTTTTTGTAAACTGATTTAAAAAGGCAACTGGACTTTTATTTTTAGATGTTATAGAACAATGTTTCAACTCCCATCTAGGAGTCTTCTTCAGCCTCTTATGAAAAAAAGAAAAATGATAAGGAATATATATGCACACATTTCTCAAAAGGGACAGGAAACTGTGAAACAGAATAGTCTGAGTTCTTATGTAGGAAGCTGAAACAGGAGATTGCTAGTAAAGGTTTAGAGAGAGGTCTCAAATTTTCAACTTAATACCTTTAATAGTCATTCACATATTACTTCTCACTTTAGACTCATGCAATAAATGGTACTCTCTTGTTCAGCAACAAATGTTTCTGAAAACATCTTTATCTGTCTACATCACTTCTACTAATAAAGGTAGATTGTACTTGGAAGAAGTCTGAAGTGAGAATGTTTTTGGAATTAAGATGCTGTAGGATGCCCCAAGTTAGCTTGATGGCCACAGATTATCCAGAGTGACCTAAACAAATACTTTATTATGTAGTTTGATGACTCGCCAAAGTGGGTAGCCATACTTGAATCAGACTTCAGTTTGAGCCTCTGCGATTTACATTGGAGGCAGAGTGTAAGGCTTGAAGGATCAGACTTAGTTAGTGCAGTTCAAGCAAACAGGTTTATTGAAGCTACAAGATCAGAAGAATTTCTCCAACTCCCTGCCAAACACCTGAACTCCCTGAACAGTCTTCATGATGGGTTGGACCTTTGGCATTTGTGCATATGTAGTGAATCAAGGCTGATCCTCTTCTTAACCCCTGGCTCTGACCTTCCTTCTCCCACACAGAGTATTACTAGGAATGATAG
>JANHZU010005995.1:31823-39323 GCA_032468055.1 Acrochordus granulatus | reverse complement strand
TCCCACCTCTAAGGATTTTTACTGATAAGAAGAGCTACAGGATCTCCAATCCTATATCATCATAGAAAGAAAGTAATAATTTTGGTGACATTTGAAATGTGTTTGTGGTAGGGGGTGTTTTATAACATGATATCTTCTCTGGACTTAAGAGCATGTTTGCAAAAATGTATTACGCAGTGATAATTCCTCTGCAAAACTTATTCTGGATTTTTTTTTTCCCATGATAGCAGCAAAACTACACCTGAATATACCATGACTTATTTTATTCAGGGATGTGAATAGGTTCAGTGGCATGTGACTCTGAAATATTTCCAAAGATTTTATACTGAACTACGAAGTATAGCAAAAATGTCAATTGTGGAATATAATGACTTTGTAGAAAATTACATCTAAAACTGAGACAAAAGATTTAAGTCTTTCTCCATTCATTCTAATTCACATGCATTGTGTATGCAAATGTGGCACTCGATCAATTAAAATGTATTTATGGTCTAAGACCAAAACACTCCATTGTGATATCAGACTGTATATGTCTTACTGAAATATTATTGAATTATTTCTAGAGAATTTACAGAATACGATTTTTAAATGAAAAAAAATATTTCATCATACGATATTTTCTGTATCTTTGCTAATGAATGGAAACATTTCATGTTTAAGCTAGCATATTTTTTTCCTTCTACATAAAGTATGCACACTTGAATGTATACTATATATCTAAATGTCTTTTTGGGCAAGAAAATGTATAGAAAAGAAAGAGAGAAGGGGGGGGAGGGAAGAGAATGAGAAAGTGACCAGGCTATAAATCTGTATGCCAAATACACACAGAGAAAAAGACTACCCATTTTGATGGTATTAATTTGCATATTCTCCTTAGAATGCAGATATATCAGATGATTTTAAAATATATGGCTAATTTAATAATTAACTAAGACCTTCCTACTTTATTGCTTTCCCAGAGACCATAAATACTGAATCAGTCCTATTTCTGCCCAAAGGATCCTCCTTGTGAGATTGGGCATCAGAAAAGCAGCAGTTCCTAAACCAGGTGACTGGTCTTTTCAGGAATAAGTGTACCATTCAGCTGTCTGTTCAGAAGCCACAGAAGGCCAATAATATGTTGGGCATAATTAGAAATTGTACTGAAAATATCATAATATTATTTAAATCAATGGTGCAACCACATTTGGAATAGTGTGTGCAGTTCTGGTCACCATAACAGGATATAGTGGAGCAAAAGAAGGTTCAGCGGAGATGTTCAAAGAGCAGGTGTAGCTTCTTTCTGAGAAAAGGTTGTAATATATGGAGATTTTCATCTAGAAAGGAGACAAATGAGAGAAGACATGAATAAAGTGTATAAAATAATGCCTGACATGGATAAAGTTGATAAGGAAAGCTATTTTCTACTTCCCAAAATAATAGAACCAGCCATTGGTCACACAATGAAATTGAATCCTGAAAGAATCTGGATGGACAAAAGGAATCTTATCACACAAGATATGATTAAGTTTTGGAATTTGTTACTATAAGATGTGGTGCTAACTACCAGCATGGCTTGCTTCAAAAAAGGGCTAGACAAATTTATGAATCAGTGGCCCTTACCCTTGATGGCAGTGTGACTATCTCTGAAGGTTATATGCTTGGAGATGAGTGGGCTTCCTTGTATTGCTGGTTGGCCACTGTAAAAACAGACTGCAGACTAGATGGACCAGGGTCTAGTCCACCTTAAATGTTTATGTCAGCAACTTTAGGAAGAAGAAGTGGACCTAGATACTGCAGTATAGATTTTTTTTAATCCACAAATAAAATCAAACCTGGGTGCAATAATGTACTAGACTGCATCCACTTACCACATTCCAGTAAAATTCTGTACATAGTCTGAAAACTTTTGTGTTTCAAAGGTTGGCCCAGAAATGGCTTTTGAGTAGCTTTACATCTAAACCAAGGCAGGTGTAAAGGTTAGGAGTAGGGTCAGGACATAAACTAACATGATTTAAGATATTTACATTTAATCACCATGGCATTAATTAAGAACAGTCAGAATGATTGCTGCCATGTGTTTAATATATTGTCCCTTCCATCAAATGAAAATTAAATTTGTCAGCAACTTTTGAAGAGGCTTTGAGGACTGCTTCTAAGGTTTAGGATGGGCAGGAGATACAGGTAGCCTTGGATTTCCAACACCTGCATGCCTTTTGTCTGTGGGAAAAAAATTCATATATGGAAAAAAAATTCATGGGTAGGAAAAAAAAAAGGTGGAAAATACATACATGGAATATCATGACCTTAGCGCCATCTTCCTGTTATGCCACCCTAACTTTGATAGCTAGGTAAATGAATTTAGACACTTCTACCTTATACAATGAAAAAAGCTCAAATAATGATCCTTCGGACTTTAGGGCTGGATAAAAGTAATTTTCGGGGAGAAGCTCATAGTTTCAACCTTGTTCAAAATGGTTTCCAGTGCTTTGCTTATATTTTGCCACTTTATTTCACCCTTAGTGTCTGATTGAAATCAGCACCAGCTCTCCTTCTCCTTCAGTTCTTCAAGAGGGGAAAATCACACATCAAAATACTACTGAAGTGCTCTGAAGGATTTAAAGTTAAGAGGGAAAAGAAACAAACAGAAAGCTCTGTCACTATATCACCGCAAAATTTCAGAGCCCTTGATGGGAGATCAAATAAACCCTGATGCTGTTAACTGATTAACAGAGTCTGTCCAGAAGTCAGCAGTATTGCAGCAGTCAGAAGATGGCCCTAGAGCTTTAAATTTACTCCTTCGCCAAATAGGATGTACAGGGCTGTGATCCAAACTTCTCTAGACCTTCCCAGAGAGTATGCAGAGGGGAGTTCATAATATTCCATATCAGCCCATGCTCCTGAATTGAGGGTACAAATGGAGCTGCCTCATCTTGCCCAAATGGAGCTCTGAGGGTGCCTTAGGAGCATAACTCTTGTAGCAAGCATGGGTATTCATCACAATCAAGAAGTGTTAAGCATCTACCTAGACAGGAGACCTCTGTGCAACTTTAAGAGGCTTCTTGTTTTTATCCCTCTTCTGTCAAGCTTTTTAATTCTCTCTTTCTGCAAACACACACATACACACACATATATAAAACAGGGAGTCATGCTAATAGCTGCTAAGGGAAAAATGTAAAAAATAGATAGGCTATGTACAAAGTCACAGATTAGTTTACTCTCCCTCATAGCGCGTAAATATACTCACTATGACATTCTCACAATTATGTAATGAATGTCACTGCCCAACAAATACATCTGATACACAAAGAAGTAACCAAATTCTCCTCTGAATATTACCTACTGCATGATAATCATGTGCTATCTTTCTATTATCCTTATAGGCATTGGGGACTAATAATCTTTAATAGGAGTTTCTGCCTCATACTAAAGGGATTTTTAAAAATAATAATTGGGAAGAGAAGCATGAAACTTCTCGTGAAATATGCATTATTTACTTAAAACCAAGGAACATAAGCTAAATCAAAGTGGGAAATTCAACTCAACATGCTCCATTAACTATTTTGTGAAACAAATAGGTTTTTTCCCCCCAGTCCTATCATTTTTTGATGTTTGAAAGTTTACCAAGAAAGCAGTGTCTTTTCTCACGCACTTTCATTCTGGCATACAGTAATTGGATATTTGGGCAAATAGAGAAAAACTCTATATTTCAGGTCTTTGCTGGACCCAGGAGTCGGTAAAAGAAGCAAACACTTCCTCTGTTACTACATGTGACAAAAGTCGCCAATTCTTTCACCTATATCTCTGTTTATATAATATAAATCAAGCATTTTCCTATAATTACTATTAGTAGTCACCTATTACAAGTAACATTTATATAACCTTTTGCTTGATGCTGTTCAAAACGTAATTGCAGCATGGTCCTTTTTCATAAAAAGGAGTTCAGTAGGGTTCAGACCGACTAAAAATACTATCTTGAAAGCTGTTCCTCAGCTTTATGCTTTCTTTCTATAAATACATTTCACAACAAAATTAACAAGCCAGGACACAAATTTAGGGAGACTTCTTGCAGCCAACATTGGCACAGCCCTGAAATATTTATGAATTATTATTTTAAGATTATAGTCTAACTTTATATTAGAAGTAGGAGCTGGGCATGCATTTGAAACATGTGAAATACTAAAGTCCCTTTGGTTTACTTTTCTTTTGTTCAAAGAAAGAAAAAGGAGAGGAAGAAGGCAAAAATCATGGACGTGTCGTAATGAATGGATTACTAATGGAGGCATTTTAATAAGTATATATAATTAAAAAACAGACTAAAAATAACTCACAGTTACAACCAATCTGTTTTAAACTGCCCTTTCAAGATATTTTAGCAAGGTCCTAGTTTGCCACAGTTTGTGAGACTATATTACTACGTCCTCTAATATGGCAAGATTGTTTGGGTTTAAGGCTCAGTGGGAAGTATTTCCCTGAATCTCATGATCCAAAAATCAATGTGTGGATCTTTTATTTTTAACTGCTGCTGGAAAATTATGTCCTAAATATCTACTTGTTAGCCAGTGTCAGTGTCTAAAAAAGGGTACTGTTCAAGACAAATACAATTAGCGTTGTTCTACATAATTCAGAATTTTATATGTTGCTAAAGCAACATGGGATTTCACTAGAATGGAATACTTTTTCAGTAGCTTTAATAATATTATAAAGGAGAATGGCGAGAAAAAATAACATTTATCTCAATTTGTTTTATTTTATCATGTCCTTCAAGACATTTCCTATTATGCCTATAATAGAAATAGGCAACTACTCCAATAGTGATGACAATAAGAAGTTTGAAAAGTGGACTTTCTCAGAAAAAAAGGCATTTTATGGACACATATGCAAAAAACTCATGGTGGCATTGGCAGACTCAATGGAGTTACAAGGAATGGCAAGATAAGAGAAACCTGGCCAGTGCAATTGAATGGAGACCAAAGGAGTTGTCTCTCAAGTTGGTGAATGAAGAAGAAATGAAAAGAAAGTTGTCAAGAAATTCAATTAATCCTCCAGGATCCTACATCCCTCCTTCTCTTTATGAAGCCCTGTTCTCCCTCCCCTCAAAATGTCTTTTGACTTTGTTAAGATCAGTGGCCCTTATTGATTTTTAATGGCTCTGAATATAAAGAGAGGCATTTTGAGTAAGTTAGGCCATTGGAAAGGAATTTGATGTTCCTGTTCAATGCCTAACTTGCTACTGATAAAGAAGCAGATAGACAGTGATAAATTACTCTATAATTCAATATGCAAATGAATTCAAAAAATCCTGAAGGAATACATCAATGCTTAACACCAACCTTCTAAATGGGGTCCTGCTGAGTGAGAATTCTTGGATTTATGCATCTGACGTAGTCAGAAAAAAACCTGCTCAAAACAATATTATGTGTCTTTCTGTTATAATATCATCTTTATGTTTAATGATACATATAATAAAGGCTGACTAATGACAGAGAAATGTTCAGGTGTCCACTGCAGCAAAACACTGAAGAGCATTTCACATTGTTAGGATTAATTAGCTTCCTATTAGCATCTAGGCTTAATTCTTAGAACTGTCTCTAGGACTTGGTAAAAATCTAATTATCTGACGTCTACCACGTTTTCAACTCTAGATTCCATCACAAAATTTAAAGCTGAATATGAGAACCTTCTTTCTCAAATTTTCCATCTCTGTGCACTACTGACAGCTATGATGAACCTAATAAGTATGTTAAGCACATCTAGATATGTGGAGAAATGCAATCTTATTCATAAGTGGTATAACGTTCAATTTAATAATTTATTTAATTTAAACAATAAAATTATTTTCCATTCTTTTTATTTCTACCTACATTTGATTTGTTGATGCATATGATTAATCAATAAATATATCTTCTGATTCCTGACTGAACCTAAACCCTGCTGACCATTAATTGTCTCTTTATTTTTCTTGTAGTTTATTATATTACTGCATATATTGATCATGGCTAATGTAAGCACAGCAGTATTTTTGCTACTTCTTTAATGTGGCCAAGCAAATTGGGTGAAGACATTGAGCTCTACTTGAGAACATTTTGAATTGTTTTTGTTCTTTGTCAAGTTGGAGGAAATATATAGTAGCACATTTAAATGCTGATCTGCAGAAGATAAGTCTTATTCAAGGTTGCATAATCCTTTGGGGACTGAAGGCTATACTTGGCCTTTGAATATAGCATGAAGGCCTTGCCGAAAAAACTGGACAAGGAGAAGACTATGAGACTTAGACATACAGAGAAAGGCAACCTGTTATCAAATCTAGCCTTCACCAAAACAAGAAGATGGAAACCAGGCTTCCCAGATGAAAAAGGGAATAAACTACGTAGTCCATTGCATAGAATAAGAGAAACAAATAGTGTTGATTATCAGATTTTCAAGATCTCAGAGTTTCAAGATTTCAGAGTAACTATCTATTGCTGAACTTCTTAAGATATATTGGAGGTTGCCATTATATCAGATTGAATTTGGGTCAGAACTATGAATGGAAGGTTTGATGCAGGAAAGTAGAGAAATTGGAACTGGGAAAAACATGAACAACTGGTCCTCATCTGTTTGTATCTTAAATCTTACTGTATCAAAGAACCTTGTCACTATTATTGTACAAATAAAATTTTCTATAAGGAGTGTTTTTTTAATGTTTACTGGCATGTTGTTATTCTATTATCATTAATAGTAAATTGTAGAGACTTCATTAATATTTTTGTCTCACCTAGATTACTTCTGAGTTGTATCTATGTTATGAGTACACCAGATCAACTGGTCTATGGCATAGCTATCATAAGTTGGACTCCCTTTGCTAAAACTGCAATGATGAACCATTATCCAGGATCCTTTTAGTCTGATTTATCAAAAACTGACTCATTCTTTTGCACATTCATTATTTTAGGCAAGACTTTTATTGAGCCATTCTGTATGCTTAAAAAAAGCAAGCAAATAAAAACAAATTGTGAACTTTACATTAAGAATATTACTCATTCTCAAACTCATATCTCCTATGGTCAGGCTGAGATAAAATGGATTTAAATGTTATACTGAAGTCTGATTTGTAAAAGATATTACAGTATTCATAAATTGATCACCCATTTCTTTGTACTGAAAATACATTTTAAAAATTCTGTGATATTTTGTACTTAGCAATGAAAGCAATGAGAATATGGAGAGAACTGAAGAATCTGCTATGGTATTTTTCTGATGGTTCTGCTTCAAATATATTCAGCACACAACCTTTCCCAAGTGCACTTTTCATTGTATAGTTCTTATAATTGAGAGGAATCACTTAAATCTTCTTCTTTTGGCTGCTCCCATCAGGGGTCACCACAGAGAATCTTCTGTTTCCATCTTCCTCGGTCTTCAGCATCCTCCTCAGTCACACCGACCTCCTGCATGTCCTCTCTCGCAGCATCCATGTACCTCCTCCTGGGCCTTCCTCTTCTCCTTCTGCCCGGTAGCTCCATCCTCAACAACCTCTTCCCA
>JANHZU010005995.1:0-16027 GCA_032468055.1 Acrochordus granulatus | reverse complement strand
CTCTTAAAAAAAACCCAAAGCACATATTTTAATGAGTAGTTTTGTTTCACTAACATCTACAGAATAAGATAATTCAGCGCACCTGCCTAAATAAGATGCTCGAGATCACTGAGGAAAGAAATTGACATTTTACTTTACCCTCAGCATGGAGCCGGGGGCAAAGTTTGATCTGAAAACTTGCAAATTAACCAAAACTGTCACTCAGGAGTTATGGGCCTGAATGCTGCAAAATATGTTCTTTGAAGTCCTCATTTCAGCAAAATTATTAAAAACTTTATATCTAATTAAAATTGTAGCTGCATTCCCATTTTTCAAAATCTCTATATCCTGGGGGCCAATTGGGATGAGTGAATCCGCACCCTCCTTTCCGCAGCCCACTGTACTGTTCCTCCAGCAATATCAGATCATTACCATCTCCCCAGCTGAGAGGGAGCAGCCATTATCATGCAGCATTATTAATCTTCTTGTCTTATCAACTTGCAAATCACAAGCCATTGAGCCTTATGGCATGGTTCTGGGTCCATAGTTATTCATTTTGTAGGTCTACCTAGCCTTTGAGTCTCCTTAATCACCTGAAGATTGTCAGTCTCTTAGCTCGGCCTGCCCCTGTGGCCCTTCTCAGCTACTGTGAAAAGTCCATGGTGTTCTCTCTCTTTTAAAAAGCACTTTTTTATTAAAAGAGAGAGAAGGGAAGAGAAAGAGAAGGAACAGTAAGGAGGATAAATTTCATTAATGGATGTGAATTAACAACCTACTGCCAAGAGCTGACCCTTTCTCCTGACATGTACGCTCAAGTCATTCTTGTCACTCTTTTCCCCATTAATATTCTGAAAAAGACAGTGCATTGAAGAGACGAGAATATGATAGTTTCCTTAAAGAGGCACTGTTGACCTTAGGTTGGGTTTTTTCTTTAATTTGCTTTCTTTAAAAAATAAAATATTAATCATATTGGAAAAGGCAAGTAAAGTTCCTTTACATTTGCAATATATTCCACTTAAAATATTGCATTCATTAGACTAAGGCATTTAATATTTGGGGTATTTTGTTCAAGTGTCAAAAGAAAATAGAAATTTAATTTCCATGGGACTATAAATGTGACAGGCTGAAAGGTTCTGATGACAACTTTGATTTTGGTAAGGTAGGAGTACCACAAGTGATCAGTCTAGGGATGTTATATATGTCTGTTGTTGATGTAAAATAGAAGAAAAAAACCACATTTGTATAAATGCTATTTTAGTCGTTTTGGCAAATAACATATACGTGCATTATATGAGGGGCATTACTGAGTATACCCAGAACTCATAGCATAAATTTACATTTGATTAAAACTATTACATAGCCTATATAGTAATGTTGATTTATTTTTTTAGAAAATAGCTAATTAAAATAAAACTTTAATACAGTATTTTATAAAATTAATAAAAAAAAACAACTTGAGAGGAAGTTTTTGCCATTCCTTTATTCTAGGATTATATAAATAGTCTTCTGGAAAGAATAGTCTATGGACATATGTGAAATAGATTATCATATAAATTGTATAAATAACAATCCAAAATTATTCTTTGAAATTAAAATATGATTAGGCTGAAGATGTAATAACTCTAAACTACTAAATTTGCATTTGGGCATGAGATATAAAGAAAACATTAAATTCCAAATAACAAATCTGCAGTGACTTTCTGTCATACAAAAAAGTAGAATAATGTATATGTGACAAATGGAAACCAGTGCTTGTATTCCCAGCACATACAGTGTACCTACCCAAGTGTCTTCTTTTGATGTGAAATGCATATGGGAGAGGTTATTTCTGGACTTTGTTATTCAATATTAGAGTGATGGAATTAGGTTTCTATGCTATTTATTCTGTTTCAGTACATTATTTGCAGCTTATTGTTTTATTAATGCATTTAGAAACTTTGAATGTTTTAAGTGTTGTTGGAATCTGTGTACAGAAATTCATTTATGTGATGAAGGGGGAAAAATAGGAATGGTAGCTGTGTTTCCACTTTGTCACCATCCTTAACCCTTTGCATATATTAAGACAAAAGAACCCTTTTCCCCACTAGACAGTGTTTATCTGCATCATTTAAAACTATGGCATTTAAATTTTAAATTAAATGGCATTTTAAACTATTAAAATATAAACATCTTTTCCAGGTATACCTAAAGACGCGAGAGGTGAATTAATGAATTTCATTCAAGTTAATAGCTGTTCCATAGCAAAAGTTCTGTTAGTATGATATTACATAAAAATCCATTCAGAACAACAAACATGCATTCAAAAGTGCTATTTTAAAGCAGAGATCAAAAGGTTGAAGCAATAATTAGAATAAAATGTTGAAGTAATAAAACTGCACATAGCTTAACAATTGTGTTTAAATGAAGTACAGCATAGCATAAAGCAGATTTCTTATGTGTTTGATTTCAGGGTTGATCAGGCTTCTGGGGAAGAAATAGTGAAGCAAAAACAGTTCTGCTAAAAACTAAAAGTAGTCCATCTCTTTGGGATTCCTCTCTGGACAAGAGGAGGACTTGAGATCACCCACAGATGCTCCATACAATCGGTCTTTATGAGAAGACAGAAATCTCCAGTGATTTTAGAGCTTTGGGAGATGAGGAAATAGCCATCTTTTTGCTCAAACCACATTGGGCTTGCATACTTCCTTTTCTAAATACTTTCAGAAATTGCTTGTTAATTGCTTTTCAGCTATTAGAAATCTCTCCATTGAGAGGTTTTATAGCACTAGGTGAATTTCCTTCGATCCTTAGTGAAAGAAGTTTTGAAATACAATTTTAAGGACTTTAAAAAATTCTTTTGGAGTAAAATAAAAAATATTTTGGAATAAACAGGGTGATTAGAACTTTGATTCATGGAAAGTTATAAATGGACTAAGGGACCAAATGGATTTTAAATAATATTTTGGAATTAATTACAAGAATCCTATGGAAAATATTTTTGTTTTGAATTCTCTTTTTAAAAAAATGATAGGGTGAGATTTTGAAAACTGGATACTATAAGGAACCAGAAGGAACTAAATATTATAATTAGAGGAGAAGAACATTTAAATTTGACTTACTAATACAGAATGAAGCAAAATATTTTAACATTGGACTTATTGAAGGATATTTTTAAATAATAAGCCCAGAAGTTAATTTTAAGAGTGTCTATTTCTGTAGATAGATGGTATTTCAAAGATGTTATGAAAGAGGAATAATTTTTACCTGACAGTCTTGAGAATGATCTGGAAATGGACTTTAAAATGACAAGCTACAAAAAAGATATGGAAAAAGATGCTACACTAGATATGTAAAAGGAACCGGCTGGCATCTTAATAATTAAAAGGGATATACAATTAATAAATCAAGAGAGTAACCTGGATAATTTTCCTATACTGGATTCACAAAAGATTCTTTTGTTAAAGCTTTGAAGAATTTTGTGAAAATGAGGAAAGAAAAAAGAAAAGGAATCAAATTCCAGGACATTATTTGAAGGGACTAAAGATCAATAATGTTAAAAGTAAAAAGAAAGAATATAAAGTTGGTTTATTTGATCAAGGTTACAATAGATATTCCCCCCCAAGCCCAACTGTACTTCACTGTGGTGGGGAGTGAACAATATAAGCCTATTATACTGGCCAACATGGCACTGGCTTGGAGAAAGACCTAGCAACCTACTCCAGTTTTTCCTCACCAAAAAACTTTATGGATCAACTGGAAGATACAGAAGATATGGTACCAAGCAGTGAGTCCCCTTGGCTGGGAAGAGCAAAGAGAGGATCGTAGATCGTAGTAGCAGGAACGTCCATGACACAGCCCCTTGCAAAAATAAATCTTTGTACCATGCAAAAATCTTCAAATTAGGACATCAACACCTTAAAACTAGGAAAGCTGAAACATTGTAAAAAATGAAATGACTAGAATCAATATTTTGGGTATCAATGAAGTTCATTGGACTGGTTATGGCTTCTTCCACTCTGATGATCATATCATGTACTATTCTGGTAATGATGCCATTAGAAGAAGAGGAGTGGATTTTATAAAAAAGCATCCAGAACCATAGAAAATTTTCAAACAATCAGTGATAGAATTATGACTACACATATCAACGGAAAACCCTGCAACATAACAATTCTACAAATTTACCCTCCCACTGTGGACTCAACAGTAGAGAACATCAAAGAATTTTATGCTGAAATTCAGGAAACTCTGAAACAAACACCAGAGAAAGACATTATTCATATTATCAGTGATTTCAATGAAAAAATGGGAGAAATAGAAAATACAGGGATCATGGGCAAGTTTGGCCTTGTGAATGAACAAGGCAGGAGAACAACTGATTCAGCTATGCCACAAACTACAGCTATGTATAACGAACACATGGTTTGAAAAACCCAAGGAGCAACTATACACTTGGACTCCACCAAATGGAGGCCATTGAAACCAAATTGACTACATCATATGCCAAAAGAAGTTGAAAAGCCCCATCCTTACTATGAAAACATTCCCTGTTGCAGACTGTGGGTCAGACCATGATCTACTGTTGCCAAAGTAAAGTACAGGTGCTGCAGTGTCAAAATAACCACCAATGATTCAGAAATTTGTCATTGAGAAGATTCCCCTAGCTTATACAGTCGAAGTTAAGAACATATTTGAACTTCTCAGCATCACAGAGAGATAACCTGATGAGTTAAGGGAGGAAATAAAAACAACCATCACCGAATAAGCCCAAGAACATATTGCATACAAGAAACCAACAAAGCGGGCTAAGTAGATATCAGATGCTACAGTAGAGATTGCGGAGAAGAAAAGTAGAAGTCAGTGGTGACAGGGAAGAAATACAAAGACTAAATGCAAAGTTCCATAGAGAGGCAAGAAAAGATAAAGAAAAGAAGTGGGCTGAGAAATGCAAGAAACTGAAGGAAGCAGCCATGAGAGGTCACAAAAGAGAGTGTTTTAATTATGTGAAAAAGGCCAGAAACCCTTTTTTGGCAAGAAAGTCTATGGTGAGAGGACAGGATAGACAGGAATTGCAGTGACCAACAAGCCATCAGAGAAAGGCTGCAGGAATATGCAGAACTTTACTCAAATGAAAAACAAGACCAAGTTGTAAGAGGTGAAGATGACCTACCAGAAATGGAACCAGATATCCTGGAGGAGGAAGTCGTGTGGGCACTCAATCAATTGGATAATTGCAAAGCCCCTGGAGCTGGTTGAGTTCCAATAGAGTTACTGAGACCACTGCCAACAAAAGCACTGACAATGCTTTGCCAAAGTGTATGGAAGTCTGGTTAGTAGCCAAAAGAGTGGAAAAGGTGAGTATTTATCCCAATACCCAAAAAAAGGTAATACAAAAAACTGTTCCAACCATTGGACCATAATCTTGATACTACATGTGAGTAAAATTCTCCTCAAAATAATCCAGCAACCTTTGAATCCAACTGGCAACAGAGAACTGCATGATGTACAAGCAGGATTTCGTAAAGGAAGAGGAACGAGAAGGGATCTGCAACATTCCTTGCTTCCTTGCTCTAGTGGGTTGGGTAGATATAATCATGAAGAAGCGGTCCTTCAAATAACCTGGTCCCAAACTATATAGGGCTTTAAGGGTGACAACCAGCACCTTGAATTGGACCCAGAAGCAAATTGGCAGCCAATGCAGCTCCCACAAGAGAGGTGATACATGTGCAAAGCTTGCACAAAACCATGCGGGCTACTGAATTTTGAACCAACTGAAGCTTCCAGATACTTTTCAAGGGCAATCCCATGCAGAGCTCATTGCAACAGTCAAGACGGGAGGTAGCTAGGGCATGAGTAACAGGGATTGTTGGCTTAGGAAGTCCAAATTATTTATTTATATGTCTTTTATTTTTTTAGTACATTCTTACATTTTTCTTTTCTATTTTTCTTTGTATCTTTTCATTTCACTTTATATTTTTCTTTATTCTTTTTAGTTTGTATTAGTTTGTATCTATTATATAATTTTTAATAAGAATTAATTAATTAATTCAGAATTAATTACATCTTTTTAAAAGTTTGGAAAAAAGAGTTAAAATGAGATATTTTTTTTTCCAACAGAGAACATGATAGATTCTTAAACAGAAGAATGGACAAAATTCTATGGATGCAATACGATGTTACATTGAAATGCAATCATCGATAGTTCCATTCATTCCTGATACATTTGCTATTCTAGCTAGATCCAGTAAATCCGGTGCTGCTGTGAGCAATCATATTTTTGAAAATGTCATTTATAAAATAATCTTCAATTACAGGCTGGTTTACAATCTGAGATATGAGGACTTATCATTTATACTACCTTAATCCCACCCTATGAATATGGTTGCTTTCATTAACATAAATGGGTTGATATAAATGAACAAATGAAGCCAAATTAATATTAGCAAGGTAAATATAAACATTAACAACAGCATAATTCTGCAGCACTGAACTGGATTTAAAAAGGAATTAAATATCTGTTTTATCTTTAACTATGACTTTTTATTTACCAGTAACTCCAAAGCAATACTACATTGTTTTACACAGTTGTTCTCTCCCCAAGGCTGATTCAAATATTCAGCAAAAGCATACATTGGACAATACCTGTATTGAATATTTAGACTTTTAAGCTGGTCCCAGTTAGTGTAGCAAGTATTATATTTCATGCTAAGGCTTTAAACTTTTGCATGCTGACCTGGCAATACATATGTTGCAAGCAGTAGCATCCACAGGGCCTTCTTACTTTCAACAGAATATTGTAGGTTCCCCCCCTTTGGGCCATACTTGTGAAATTGCAACACACATTGAAAAAAGGTGGACAGGTCATGATACTGTGATGCTGGATTTATCAGTCTAATGTCTCTCCCCTATCTCTATATAATTCTGTTACATAGAAGCATGACTTACTTCTGAATGGATAACATAGGCTTGATTTTGCTGAAATTGGGCTGGATAGTGGTCAGGGGATAAGCCTCAAGCAAAGCATAAGCCTGCTTAGGTTTTTTAATTTGTTTTCTTTCTCTTTTGTGAGGAGTGGAAGGGAGGAGAATTCATATGCAACGCAACTGGTCACGGTTTAGGCTCAGGCAGTGATCGTTGCTTTCAGTTCTCAGAATTTCTAAATTGGTAGAAGTGAAGATCATCGCAGCTTGTTTTCAAATTGATTTGGAAAGTTTGGGGAGTGGAAATGATGATGGTTCTGGTATAGAAGGATCCCAAAACTTTTCTTTTTCAAGAGGGGAAAAAAAATATCAAAGAACGACAGTGAACTGAAATACAATGCAAACCTAGAGCACTCAATTTTTTTCAAATGAGTATGCTGACATTCCATTGATGTTAACAAAGAGAAAGAAGAATGTTCAAGTTGTAATGAAACTGCTTAAACGTGTTTAATTTTGTTCAGAGGGAGTGTTTGCAAAAAGGATTATCAACAATCATAACTTGACTGTATGAATAATCTGTGCCTTGAGTTATATTAGATACCTTGGTTCTATTGATCTGTATAAAACTATACACAGAAAGCTTTAGTCTATTATCCTTGCTCTAAGAGGCAGCTTATTCATGTCTATGGTATCCATCAAAATAATGTGTACAATAGGGATGTTGGAAAATTTCATTTTTAAGTGAACCAATTTAATTGGATATGCAGATCTGAACATAGTTATCCTTTGGATTATGGATCTCTTTGAATACTGCAATGCCATTTTGATTCAAAGAACATGTACTTCATGTAAAATAAAAAGTTCATAAACTTTAGAAGAAAACGCGCTGAAAAATGTGTATCTTAAAATGACTTACAAGAAATTCTGAGGTGTGTGTATTTAATACCCTAGGTTGAATTATTACTTTATTTCAGTAGGTGAGAATAAGTGGAGAGCAGCTCAGCTGACTGACTGCTGGGAAAGGTAGAAACATACAGTATATTACTGATTTTGCAGAACCTATATCCTTGAATTAAGTTTCCATCTCTTCTTTGAGGTACCTAAATGTAAGAAAAGCTACCAAGATTCCTTAATCAGAAAGTAGATGTATGTACAAATGGATGGATGGACAGACTGATTTTAGTTTTTTCTGAAAAAACTGGATATTAAACTCCAACAGAAAATAGGATTCATTAAATAAGATAATTCAGAGTAGTAACTCAAGGAATACTGAAATTCTTCAAGACTTCTTGAAATTACATAGATAGATTTGCTTTTGTTTTCAACTGAAACCTGGTGATTAAATAAATTGTGTTTTATACTGTGAAACATAGCTGTCCCAGTAGTTGTTCTGCAGATTCTCTTGTGGCTCTATGAATGTACAAGGTAGATGGATTTTGGGGGGGAGGTGTCACAGGTTCTTTTTTGTACACCCAAATCATTGGGATCCAAAACATAAAAAAGTCAACACAATAACACGGGTCCATAAGCAATACACACAGAAACATTCACAGGCTCACCCAATTCCTCTATTTCCACTGCTACTACACCTCCTACTATTGCTGCTTCTCCAATTACTACTCCTCCTGAGTCCGACGACTGGAGAAAAATAACATCAGGCTGCTTCTTCCACAACTTCTTCCCTCTCACCAATATCACCACATCCAGCTGTGTCGCAGAATAGCATTATAGCCAAAGTTGCTGTGCTGGCTGGGGAGAAAACTTAAAGAGGCAGGCTACCAGCAGCATAGGTACTGGCCATTTTTGAGGCATCCTACCCTGCATTGCAAGGGGGGGGGACCCAATTGAAATAATTGAACACTTTCAGAAAACAGAATTGTACAAAATTATGAGTGAGCATCTAAAAAATTGGATTTTTATTGAATTTATTACATCTCTAATGTACACTAAGCAACACAATTGAAATATAAAATTACACCTGCAAGTGATGGTCAAGCACTGTAGAATGGAAGCAAAGCAGCAGACTTGGTGCTTGAACAGACATAGACTGCTGCAAGGGATTTAACGAAGACCAAATCTCTATGAAATGCCAGTAGAAAGCTTTTGTTGTGGTTGTCTTGATTGAATAACTGAGAAATTCAGTTTGTTGCTTTTACTCTGCCAGCATTTGTTTCTAGCAGTCTATTTTCCCAGCTCCTTAGGAATTGGATCAAAACGCTTGTCATCTATCATCGCCTAAATCTCAATCCCACTGTAATGCCATTTCGTGATGTATTTTCCATGTAAGCCAAAACATCAGAAAAGCACCACTACTTCTGTGTCCAAATTTAAAATGCCCTGGTTAGTTCTAACAAACCAATTCAAAATGCAGTAACTAACAGGTCATAGAGACAATTGGTTATGTCCTTAAATACTGAAGCACCTGCTTGCCATCTCTGCATTCAAGCTGCGTATTAGATGGGTACCTAAAAAGCTGTTTTATTACTAACCACAAATATATTTAAATATATGCATTTAAACTCAGATGGCGACATTTTCAGTGGAAAAGCTGCTTAGGAAAGGGAACAATTTAGAGCAGAGAAGCAGCAGATACAGCATACTGAACAGACAGTTAAGAGCATACTGAAAGGTTCCACTAAAATACCGAAATGTTCTTCCCAAAAGGCCAATGTTTCATGTGTTCCAGTCACACAATATAATGGAAATTCAGAACACCCTTCGGTGTTTGGGGCCCCAATGTTAGGAAGAATGGTAGCCTATATTGACTGCTAATGGCCACCTAACTAGTTGTACAAATTGCTAAAAGGATTATTTTCAAGTGTATTTGAAAAAAAATCAAACAATAGGAAATATGGGACATGCAGTTATATTTTCATCCAATAAACATTATTGAGAATCCATTATTAGAAAAAGACTGCTCTTAACTTCAGCTAAGTCTTTGCAATTCTTTATATAAGCTTTTGAGCATTCAACTTTAAGCTTTCGTTATTAAGAAGCCAAAATAATTACTCTCTGTAACATTAATTCTAATAAGTATCACCCTCTGTCTAAAGATAAGCAAGCCAGTCAGACAAGCACACATTATATATATTCTTTCTTTTCTCCATGCTAAAGAAGTTGCATTATTATTATTTAATTAGTCCTTCCTACCTACCTATTTAACAGGCCTAAGGCTAGCAAAACCAACTGCAATGTTATTTGATGATATTACTGTACACACATAAGCATACAAAATCAAGCAGGTGTACACGTACTCAACAAAGCTCAACAAACCAAATAATCAACATTGATTTGGATTTTATACAATCTCAGTTGCACAGAAAACATTTGTGGGTTAAACAAAGTAGCACACGTATTTTGCACTATCTGCTGTCAACATAAAGCACAGCACATACGGAATATATCCACATCCAAGAAATCTAACTTCCTCTCCCCAAATAACTTTAAAAAAATATCAACAATTTGTCAGACAAGCAGACAGGCAGGTAGGAGACAGACATGGAGTTGTAACAGTTCCCTTCTTCTTTCTGGCTGTGTGCTTAACAATGGCTATCCCCTCAATGTTTCAGTTTCACCCCTTCTGATTTCAAACTCTTTCTGCTTAAGTGTAATGTATATCTTTACATTTTGTGTTAATGTTTGTGAAACAATATCGACCTGCCCTTGGGAGCAAGAAAGGAATGAGCAGCAGTTAAAGGAGAACTTTCACAAAAGATGAATCTATCCTGAGAAAGGGAAAAGCCTGCGAAATAAATTCAAAATAACTGTGTTTGATATAAGATGGAGCAGAGAGAAATCCTGACAGACTTTTGAGATTCTGTTATTCTACCCAACAATAATAAAGAGCATTCCTGAAATCCCTGCCATACCTGTTTCTTGATCTTGGTTACCTTGAATGGTAGAGATCTTGAAACCCACATTTCTGTTTTATAAGAGAGGTGTCAGACCTTGTCTTTTATATTGAAAACATAGTGACAGATCCTTGAGGCACTCTTTCTCCAGAAGAAGTTGCCAAGGTATTACAACAGCATCAACAGCAGATGAGATACACAAATAAAGAACCTCCATAATGTCATGATAGTGCAGAAACTGGAACAAAAATTATTTTGGTACTGAAAGTTGTTGCAGAGCTTCATTCTCCTAGAAGTCTACATCTTGAATCCATTATGGTAAAGGTGGAGGCCAGAGTCCGGATCTTAATTTTCAGCTACTGGTTCATACATGGTTTCTTATCTGAAAGCATTGCCCCCTAATGTGTCATCTATACATCTTACTGGATGAATTATCTTGTATGTAAACTACAGACATATGATTGCTTTCTACAAACAGTATTAAAAAGGGGCTACGACTCCAGTACTCAGACAATCAGCACTGGTACTCCTCAGGATGTGTGCTCTCTGCTACTTTTCTCCCTCTACACAAATGAGTGCATCTCTTGTGACCCCTCTGTCAAAATTCTGAAGTTTGCAGATCACACAACAATCATTGGACTCATTAAAGATGGTGATGAGTTTGTGTAGAGATGAGAAGTTGAGCAACTGGCCCTGTGGTGCAGTCAAAATACATTCAAAACTGTAGGCATGACAGTGGATTTTAGAAAGAGTCTTACTATTTTATCCCCCCTTACCAGATTCAGCCACACAGTATCAGTAGTACAGTCCTTCATGTTTCTAGGCTCTATAATCTCCCAAGACTTAAAATGGGCAGCTAACACCAACACCATTATTAAGAAGGCACATCAGAGAATGTACTTCCTATGTCATCTCAAGAAGTTCAAGGTGCCTCAAGAGCTGTTGATACAGTTCTACAAAGGAATTACTGAGCCTGTCCTTTGTACATCTATTACTGTCTGGTTCGGTGCAACAACCATACAGGACAGATACAGACTCCAATGTATAGTCAAGACTGCAGAAAGAATAATGGCAACTAACCTAGCCTCCATAACAGACCTATATACTGAGAGGTTCAAGAAAAGGATGGAAAAGATATCTCAAACTCCTCTCACCCTAGACAAACTTGTTGAATCTCCTCCCTCTGGTAGGCACCACAGGGTACTGCATGCCAAAACTACCAGACACAAGAACAGCTTTTTCTCCATGGCATCATTCAAATTAATTCTTGACTAATGCTATATGATCATGCGACATGATAGAACAGAAGGTAAAGAATTCGAATTAACCCAGTTCTGTCTAATGTGTATACATATTTAATTAATTCTACACTTTATAATACTTCTTTTCTATTGACTGCATGCTTACCAAATAACTAACATTGTTATGCATTATTGTATACTGTTCTTTATTGATGTTGCAAGTAGACTGAGAATTGCTGTACCAGACTCAAATTCCTTGTGTATGTAACCATGCTTGGCCAATAAAGCATCTGAATATCTGATCAGGAAATGTCACTCATAAACAATGCATTATGGATGTGGAATTCCAAACTGATCTAATCAGGCTCCTAAACTGTTGGTGGGCCATAAAAACCTGTCTTATACCATACAGAAGAGGTTTACTCAGGGTGTAGAAGAGGCTTTATGCTGGCAAGGTGTGGCATCCTTTTTAGAAAGCTAGAGGAGAAAAATGATAAAATGCTTTAAAATACTTTACATTAGTTTCTGCATGATAAATCTCAAGAAAGGATTTGTTTGCCTTACTACATCTCCAGCATTTGTACCTGTATCTTTGTAAAACAGAAAGACAAGTCCTTGAGAGTTGTGGCTGATTTATAGACTTCTGAATTTTGTAATCATTAGAGACCACTATTAACTGCCTCTCTTTCCAGGTTTCCTGGACTGCCTTCCAGAGGCATGCATTTTCGTTAGTTTGGATTTGCATGGGACTTACAATTTGATCTGGATGGAAGATGGCCATGAATATTTAATAACTGTTGACACCTTATATGACAGATCTGAATACACAGTAAAGCCCTATGGATTGGATAATTGCCTTCTGGTGTTCTCTAGATTGATGAATGAAATATTTTAGACAAATATGTAGTGAAGTACCTGGATATCATACTGATTTTTGCAGAAGGCCCATCCTTACAGAAGACTCACATCAGAGTCTCACTCATCTGTAACACCTTCACAGACAAAAGCTCTTTGCTAAGTAAGTGAAATATGCATCTGATCTTTCCCAATTGGTTATGAGATCTCTGTAGAAAAAATAGAAATGGATTCTACAAGGCATATTTCATTCTCACATAGCAAGCACCTAAAAAATGTGAAGGCTATCCAACATTTTTTGGGTTTTGCCAGCTTTTTGAGATGATTCATCCCTAATTTTGTAGAATTCACATGAACAATTAATGTCTGAAAAGAGGACCCAAATTGAAATATTATATTAAAGAGCAAGCCATATTTCAGATTATGGAAGACCTACATATATCTTTTCATCCCAAATGCTATTCAGGCATCTGAATCCCCCTCACCCCTTTCTTGCCCAAATTGATGTCTCAGACTCAGTTTTGTGAGCTATTTTCTTACAGGCTTCAGCAAGGGGTGGTGTTGGGATTTCCTGCCATGCAGTTTTTACTCTAAACTCCTCGCTCTCAGGTGAATTTATGATATTTTCAGTAAAACATTGGGGACCGTAAAATAGCATTGGAACAATGGAGGCATCTTTGGAAGTGAGCAATCCACCTGTGCAGGTATGCACAGAACTTTATAATTTGAAACAATTGCAGAAGGCACAGACCCTTACTCTACATGAGGTAAGATGGGCACAGCACACTTTTTCTCCCATTTGTATACCTTCTATGTTCCTAGTTCACAGAACAAACATCCACATGCATTCTCTCATGAGCCTGATATGTTCTTCCCTTACTATTATTATCTCCCTCCCTCAAATTATTCTTGAAGCAAAACAAATATAAACCATTTCAGAAAGGACACTCCAGAGAAGGTAGTGATGAGAAGCTAGCAGTAAATCTGCTGGCACCAAGACCTATATGTCAAGGCTTGGATAGGACCTCAGATCTCCAGAGAACCCACAAACTGATTCTCTTCCTTCTTCTGTGACTGAAGGGCATTTGTTTCACAAAAGGTGTTAATATGTTCCTCTTTCTGCTGGGGAAGAGGTTAACAACTTTTTCAGCTGAAGATTTTATTAGTTGGCTCATTTTAGTCTTTGCAAGAAACAGCTGTCAGCTCGGCACACATCTCTGTGATCTTGGTTTGTAGTTCTCAAGTTGTATCCAACTTCTGTATCCAACTTCTTATATTTGTATTCATTTGTCCTCTTTTAATCAAACACATTCCTTGAACAGTGTTTGAATGCTGTCTCCTAACATCAGGACAAACTGGACTGAATCATTGCCTCTTGCAGAATTTGCCCATAACAGTTCCCCACATCTTGCCCCATTACTTTTTCTAGAAAAAGCAGACACTCAGCTTCTCTTAAAGAAACACTTAGATTTAGCCATGGTTGCAGCAGGAATTCAAAACTAAGATTATAACAGAAGATTGGATGAATCTTTGCCTGCATCTAAGAAGTTGGATCAAAATTTATTGTTATACATCAAATTAGTCCAGTGGCTTTCTAACTGCAATTGCCTGCTTCAATGAAAATTAATCTGATATTTCACTGGTTCCTCCTTGTTTGAAGGAGCCAACCTAAGTCCTTTAGGTTCTGCACGTGTTCCTTTGTGTACAAGCAATTCTGATGAATAAGAAGAACAAAGATTCTATGGAATATATTCTTGATTGTTAATGCAGGATGAGACATTTAGAATATATCATTCAGGCAAAAGGCTTATCTTGAATCAGAGAGTTCATGGGAAGGAATGGAGAAGATCTATATACCATAACTTGTCTTTCAGTTCCATCTAAATTCCTACTCAAGTCCCATCCCTGTGGATTGCCACTGATATTAATAGACAATGACAATTATGGAATTTCTGCTTTCAGCGAAATTAGTATCAATGAAACCAGTATCAGTGCTCCATGTAAACGAGACAGGCCCATTTACAAGTGAAGGAGGAGGGAGTGACTCTATCCCCATGGCTCTTGACAGACTCATTTTGGGGTGCAGGAGGGAGAAGTGGTGTGAAGGACTCTAGACTTGACTTGGGCAATGAGAAGGAATGACCCAAATGTTAAAGGGAGGCTTAAGAAATAGCTGAGAAAGAAGACAGCATGAGAATAACACTCAAAATAGCCCACCTTGATTTTCTTTGCTATGAGATGGGGCAGAGAGAAACCTTGACAAGCTTTCAAGATTCTGTCATTCTGCTGTTGTTGTTTATTTGTTCAGTCATGTCAGCTCTTGGCAACCCCATGCACTGTAGCACACCTGGCCTCCTTGTCCGGCACTGCCTCCCGGAGTCCACCCAAACCCATGCCCATTGCACTTACTATGCTATCTAACCATCTCACACCGGCCATCTAACATCACACAGGCCAGCAGGGGGGGATGGGATTAGTTTATACAATTGTATAGATATCTAACCTATGTAAGCCACCAAGAGTCTTCGGAAATTGGCGGCATAGAAATATGTGTAAATAAATAAATAAATAAATCTCACCCTCTGCCATCTCCTTCTCCTTTTGCCTTCAATCTTTCCCAGCATCATGGTCTTCTCCAGTGAGTCCATACTTTGCATTAGGTGGTCAAAGTATTTGAGCTTCAGCTGCAGTATCTGTCCTTCCAATGAACAGTCAGGGTTGATTTTCTGTAGGATTGACTGATTTGATCTCCTTGCAGTCCAAAGGAACCTCAAGAGTCTTCTCCAGCACCCAATTTAAAGGCATCAATTCTTTGGTTTTTAGCCTTCCTTATGGTCCAACTCTCACAGCCATACATTACTACTGGGAAAACCATAAGCTTGACTATATGGACCTTTGTCGGCAAGGTGATATCTCTGCTTCTTAATGCGCTGTCTGGGTTTGTCTTGGCTTTCCTCCCAAGGAGCAAGCGTCTTTTTATTTCATGGCTGTGGTCATCATCTGCAGTGATCTTGGAGCCCAAGAAGGTGAAATCTGCCACCGCTCCATTTCTTCCCCTTCTCTTTGCCAGGAATTGATTCCCATGATCTTCATTTTTTTAATGTTGAGTTTCAATTTGTTATTCTACTTACAAAAATAAAAAGCATTCTTAGAATTGCTGCTGTACCTGTTTTTTGACCTTGCCTACTTCAAAGAACTGACA
>JANHZU010005994.1:339065-363094 GCA_032468055.1 Acrochordus granulatus | reverse complement strand
TGACCAAATACTTATTTTCCACCATGATTTGCAAATAGATTCTTTCCGAATCAGACAATGTGATTGTCTGGATTTGTTTTCGCGTTTTGTCTCTCGTAGTTGAGGTATCCCTATGATGACAATTACAGGCCTCTCTCGTCTTTTTAAGTGGGAGAATTGCATTGCACAATTGGTGGCTGACTAAATACTTTTTTGCCCCACTGTAATTGGGGTTATTTCCTACACTATGAATTGCTTATTAAAAACAAATCCTGGTACAAGTTTTGTCAATTGGGAATTTCTCTGAAATCTTCATAAAACTGGATTAAACCAATGTAAGTGGTTTAGGAGACAATAATATTTGTTTTTTCTAGGTGTGATGGGGAAACATCTGGGAAGCAGTTTGCCACTCTGAATTTTTATTTCTGTACTTCTGTTATAACTGGGTCTTGCATATCACCTGAAAATGCAACAATAGATATTTGACAGAAATCTACAAGTGCACTAGTATATACCTTCATGTATAAAGGGGATTTGGTTGTCTGGTACAGAGCATCAGAATTTCTGTCTGTTCTTCATGTGGATGCCATTGGATGCTCTCACTGTCTCTTCAAATTGGTTAATGGTAAACTTCATTCCTGTCCAAATAGGAACAAAATCAAACAAACCACGAACAATTTGCAACAAATATTTACAGTATCTGCCATAGTCCATGTTATCTTGTCAACTTGAAGCAGCAACAAATTAGCAAAAGCATGCTGGACACCATAAGAAGAAAAGGTCTTCCATGCTGTGAAAGAGAATAAAATAGCTAGTGAAAGAATAAAATAAGAAAATAATATTAAAAAAATAATATAATAAAATAGGATGAATAAAATAGCTAGTGAAACTGAGTTCCCCTCCTGACTATCCTTTTGCAAAATTTGCCTTCCTCAGTTGAATGGTAATAGGTCACAGAAGTTGAAAACTCTTTTAACAAAGGAACTTCAGAAATACTTAGCCAGATACCTTTGAACCTCAGGAGCTGATGCTTCTCAGTTTTATTCAAGAATCACACAGTTGAAAAACAATCCTTAACTCTACTGTATTACTTGGAAGGCCAATCCCAGCAAGCAGTCATTATTTAGCATGAAATCAAGGACTGTGGGGTTCACATGATTGAGACACTCTAGACACAGGAAAAGTAAATGAAGTTGGATCTACAGACAACTTTTTATCTGTGTGAAGTTTTCAATGGTTTTCATGATTTGGGAAGACAGGCAGTTAATTGCTCATTAGTAGGTTTTTTTCCACAGCCATCAATGTGCCAAATTCATCAAATTTCTTCAACACACAATAAAGGAAACAGCTTTCAGAAGGTGCAGACAAAAGGCATCCGTTTGTTACACCTGCCGTCTTCAATCCCAATCACAACCATGAAAAACAAGCAATTATACTTTTGGTATCTCAGCAGAGCCTGCAAATGTATGAGATGCAGTACCTGATAGATTTATTGGCTTTTATTTCAGAAAGAGGTGCTCTTGCTGCCACCTAGTGACAGAGCATAAAAGATAATCGGCTTTATGTATAATCAATTTTTTAAGTATAGTACTCTAATTTGATTTCCGTTCAAGACCCTTCTGAGTAGTCTTCCTTGGATCTTTTCTTTTTCTGGAGACAGCCAAGTTTTGTAATGGCATTACTAGCTAGCACACAATCATCAAAACCATACAAGAATCTCATACAATTTTAACAGCTGCTCATATTGGTGGAATATCTCTTCATTTCTATTAGATAGCACTACCACATCTGGACTATTACAGCCACTCAGTGAGAACAAAGCCACACAGAAAACAACTTTGTGCCATGATCTAGTGACTGTCAGAATTTTTGCAGCCCGGATGTTAGGCTTAAGTATGGACGCCAGGAGGAACGACTTACTGTTGGAGTAAAGGCAGCGAAACCCTGCAAATTGTCACTGAATGCATATTAACTTGCCTTGTTTTTCTGCCAGAGAAGGTGGTGCCCACAATACTAGGAATGGTATTCAATTTAAGTGTCTGATACTCTATTAATATATAACTTCCAACATAAGCCTCTTAACCACAATTTGCCCAGTGACTTTGCTGACACATCACACAGCTTGAGAAGAAGTAAGATTTCCAGATCAGCTCCTTGCCCTGCAAGTACTCTCACAGGTTTGGCTAAAAAGAGCTGAACTAAGGACCAAAGCCATGCTCCAAGGGGTGAGGAGGAATTAAAATGTTCTCTCCTTGCTAGGAAGGAAAGGGAAAGAGGGTGCTGGATATGGACGATGATGGTAGTGGCACATCTACCAAATGTCACAAATTTCCCAGGACTATCGTATTTTTCAGAGTATAGTCCCCCAACAGATCCCTGCCCTCAAAAAGAAAATCTCAGCCCCCAAACAACTGAAAACAATCACTGTACAAATACTGTATTTAAGAGCTCCATATTCTTTCTACTTTTATTTTATTTGGTTGTCTTCTCTGGGTATGCTTGTTTCATGGTTACATTATGACCAGGAACCTGCTTTTTTTTTTTTTTTGCAGTCACTTAAGGGCAAAGACAAGCTGGCCAAGGCTAATTATAATGTATAGTTATAATTAACTAATAACTAATGCCCAGTTATCTCTTTGCCTCTTGGACTTTAGATCCCAGACTTATTTCTGGAACAATTTTGAATGAGACTAGTATTTTGGTAAAGAAGTGCACACAGCACAGGATGCACATTATAAGTACGATTTTCTGAATCAGGGTTTGATTACACAATAAGCCAATAGTTGGGGGAATGGAGCAACATTTTATTTTCATTTTTTTAGAAGCTGTTGCAAAGCTGTTTCTGCTGATGTTGCTCCATTTAAGAATGCTACAATCTGATGTCCCACTATGTAGGACTGCACTGTGCAACCAGTGATTTAATACCAAAATGTTTCACATATGGTTTTATACTGACCAGTAAAAAGACAAGTAAGAATTTGGTGCTGTGTTTTTTGTGGAGGAAGTTTATAATTTAATTTTCTTCAAGGGGAGTGTAATATTAAATGTGCTTGCTGGGCATAAGCCACACTGTCTCAGCTGAGATTCACTTTCAGATCAGCATGTAAAAACTTTTTCATTTGTTGCTAATTTCTCAGTGTGCACATATACAGATAGGTTTATGCAACTAATGGCCTTGCTTATTGTGGAAATCTTGACGGCATAAAAATTTAATGTGGCTTTGAAGCCTTTGATAGAAATGGACCTTTGGTATAATAAAATGAACTGAACATAAATCATCATGTGGATTTCCGATTTGGTTGAGACCTATATATAACCACCTCTTTAGGGCAATTTTTCCAAACACTAGCAACAACCATATTATAAATTTCCAACTCCCAAAATTCTCAGCAAAAGGCATATCCTGGCAGGAGAATTCTGGAAGCTAAAGTCCATATAGCTGGAAATTAAACCAGAAAATACTGTTTAGATTTGTTAAACATAAAAAGTGCCTGGAAAGGGGGGGAAACATGTTTGCTCAGTCAGACACATTGAAATAACTATTTGTCTATTTTTGATTTTGATTTGGTAGCAGGCGTGTGTGAGATTAACAAAGCTCTGAAATGTGAAATATCTTAATAGTACCACCCAGCGTAGCAAAGTTCCTGGTCAGTCCAGAATAATATCTGTGTTTATGAGCAGTGTTAAATTAGATCTAAGATTAAAACTCATTTTTTTCTTGCATCCTGAACTAATCTGCTGCTTAGGCTTAATCCCCCGATGTCAGATGAGAGTAAGATGCAGGACTCTGGTTTCCCCACATAAATTACAAACCCAGTAAGATATAATAAAAAATAAAGGTTTCCTGGTTCATCCTAGGCAGTGGGACTTTCATAATGAAAACAGAGGCAGCAGCCTATCAAGGAAGAATTCTGTTGCTGTTCCTAGAAAAAACTTCTGGGTTACTCTTGACAGGAAAAAAGTCTTGAAGTGCCAGGGAACCAAGAAAACAAGTAGCTGTGTGAGTAAAGGGCTAATTCCACTAGGCAGAATTTATTTGGGAAGCAAGACCAGAGCGATAGGAAGACTACAACAATGTCTCGAAAGATGGGAGAAGCCTACTGTTTCCAAAACCCATTATGAATGCAAGATCAAGTTCTGTAAGAACATAAAAGATGGAAATAAATATACAAGAAGATACCAACTTTTGTGCAGGAGCTCTGTATGGGTCTGTTTGCTTTCTTTTAGTACAGCAAACTGGCAAAGTCATCCACCACCTTACTTGGCCTTGACCACCTCAGTGCTGACTATAATAATGCTTTCTTAGTCTGCTCAAATTGTGGGAGCCATTTCTGGTCAGAGCCCTGGGCTGGCTGCAGACAGACTGAGCCCCAAACCACCAACCAAGGAAGCTGGGAGGCCTCGGCATCTCTCCAGAGCCTTTATTGCAGAGCAAGGCCCATTACAGGAATGAAGAAATTATTCAAATGATTATCCTATCAAAGCAGCAAAAGCTCTTTCTCCGTTTGTGGTAACACCAATTGTTCTTTTCAGAGGGCATATCTATGCCACAGGCTTCAAGGAAGAATTTGAAGCATGGTTACTCTCCGGGGAGGCCTGCTTTGGCATCTCACATGGCCTTTCCATCCCCTTGCCAAACAGCTGGAATGGGCTCGGCTGCCTCCAGCGACACAATGGCGTCCTTTGAAACAGAGACAATTTTATGGTCAACTTAAGCAAATGATCCATCTGGAGCCAGACTGTCCCACGGCTCTCAGCTTTCAAACCAGTGAGTTCTTGGCCAAAGGGAAGGAGGAGATGAGGAGGGAAACAAACACAGTAGGGAAGGAGAGAGAGAGAGAATGCCTTGGACTAGCCATTGTTGAATTTATTTACATTTCTACTTGAACCTTTATAGACCTTTGAAATTCCCATTATTTCCTTTGAAATTCCCATTATTTCCTGGGCTGGTTGGTCTGGGATCCTCAAGTCTTATGACAGAGTTGGAATTAAAATGATATGGGGTTAAAGAGAATAGCAGGACAGACATACAAGTACACAATGTGCTGTATTTGCAAAAATGCATAAAGCCAGGGAAGAGTAGAAGTGGACAGGGCTAAAAGCCCAGAATTTGGAAGTACCTTATGAAATGCTTCAGGCATTAACATCACAGGATAGGCATTCACTTTAGTGGGTTCATTATAATAGATGTATTATAATACATCTCTTAAGATTGTCATTGCTATGGATATGTTGTACTCAGAACATTTGAATGTTGTATTTGCAAGGTATCAGCTGAGCAGCCATAATTATAGTGTAACCATATCTGGGCTGCAAAAATTATGACATAGTAGCAAAGAATTAGAGTTCTCTATATCTGTAGGCTGCTGTGTATTGGTCACCCAGATTTTATCAGCCCAAATAGAGCAACCCTACATGTGGCATCAGACAAATAGAGAAAGATCAATGATTGTTTCTTGGAAGGACAGATATTGATGCTGAAGCTCAAATGCTTTGGCCTAATGCAAAGAGAGGACTCATTGGCAAAGACTGTGGTGCTGGGAAAATATTGAAGGCAAAAGCAGAAGGGGATGGCAGAAGATGAAATGTTAGATAGCATTGTAGGCACAATGGGTTTGGGTAGACTCCAGGAGGCTGTGCAGGACAGGGAGGCCTGGCATGCTACAGTCCATGGGGTCACAAAGAGTTGGACACGACTGAGTGACTGAACAACCACAAATGCTTCTTATAGCAGTCTTCATCATTTGGGCAAAATGGCAAAGCCTGTTCAATGTGAAGAACCAGATTATATTACAGGGAAGAGGGTGTTGTTTTTTTCTCTGTGGAACCTGAAGACAGGAGAATAATGGGTGGAAGCTTGTCACAATGAGATCCAACCTAGAAATAAGGAGGAATTTCCTGACAGTGAGAACAATTAATCAATGGAACAGCATGCTTTCTGGAGTTGTGGATGTTCCATCACTGGAAGTTTTCAAGAAAAGATTGGACAACCAATTGCCAAGGATGGTATAAGAACTCCTGCCTTGGGCAAGGAGTTTGACTAGATCTCCGAAGTCCCTTTGAGCCCTATGATTTTATATCATAACATCACTGCTCCAGCATCAGGCTCCATGCAAATCCCCACTCTATCCTCATCCTTCCTCTCAAACTGGGAATTCAAAGAATCCGAATCTTCTGGATAATATCTGGTGGATATGTCTCATAGGCATTCTGTGGAGAAATGGCTATCCTTATGGTTGGAGTGCCAGTAGGATGGATGGATGGATGGCTGCTGTAAGAGATATACAGGCTACCCTTTTTCTTCCCTTCTGCCTGCCTGACAGTTGCCTCTGCTCTTACATGCACCTGTCAGTTCAGGCATTATTTTGTGCAAAAGTCATGGAAGGAGCTGGCCAAACATGGTTGAGAGTAACAGCTCCCTTTTCTAAGATCTCCACCCCTTTCCACCTTCCTCTCCTTCTGAGTCACTTAAATCCTCCTTTCTTTCTATCAAGCTGCTGTGTGATCCAGGAAGATTGCCAAGCCATTGACATGGGAACAACTGGCCCATCAGAGGGATACTGTTACTGAATAAAGTTATAGGTTGGAACCTCCAAATTCTCTTCCTTCTCTTCTTCTGTATCTGTGAATCTAGGCACCAGCTGTTTGTTATCCTTTTCTTGTTTGGGGCAACCACTTCACTGCTCCATTTCTATGTGTAAGAGCTGCTACTGGACAGGACACAATATGGGAGGCATTAACATTACTCTGGGACCATCCGTTCCTTGGTTAAGCTCTGGCTTCAGGGGCTAACATATGGTCCCTAATTTTGCTTCCTGGGGTGGGAAATAGTAGGAAACTGACAGGCACTATGTCTCTTTGAGACTGACTGAATGAGAGGCTATGATAGATTACTTTAGGACCCACTATCTTCTTCACAGGTGATTTAGGAAGAGTGATGGATACTGATACTTTTCTTGCTGGTGAAATAATCCAGAACATCTTCCACTCCAAGAAACAGTAACAACAGAATAGAATATCTGTAGCTCAAAGTTGAACTGTGAGGTCTTTGGTTCTCTCTGAACATTTATTGCAGATGTTTCCTTACCCAACTAGATAAAATCATCAGTGCAAGAAGGAAGTGGGATTTGCTCTCTATCTGTCAGTATTGGTGGGACTGTTCTTGGTGATTCCTTGATCAGGCTGTTGTTTACTGTTTGATAATTTGTCTGAGTTGATAGTTCCTTGATCTTGATTGTTGATCTAGAGATTGTCTATGCGGGCACACAGAGATAAATGTTTTTTATCTCTAAATAAAGGTTTATCCCCATTCAAAAGAGATAATCAAAAAGCTAAAGAGAAAACAAAAAAATCTGCCTCACCAAATTAACACCCAGATAAGCAGAGATTAACACCAAGATTAACCCTAGACCAACAATTAAGAGGTAAGCAATACCCCAAACAAAGAACTACCAATTCAGACAAACAATAGTAAAGAGCCTAATCAGGTTTCTGTTAATCGATTTGGAAACTGCTATAGTTAAAACAATGAACAACTAATTAAAATGTCTGTAAATTAGCTACTAGGGAGCATGGTGGCTGAGTGGTAAGATGCTGGACTTGTTGGCCAGAAGGTTGACAACTGGGCAGTTTGAGACCCAAGTGCTGCCGCATACTGGGGTGAGCTCCCATGACTTACTCCAGGTCCTGCCAACCTAGCAGTTTGAAAGCATGTAGAAATGCAAGAAGATAAATAGGTGCCACCTGATCCAGTGGGAAGGTAACACTGTTCCATGCACCTTGACATATAGTCATGCTGGCCACATGACAATGGAAGCATCTTCAGACATCACTGGCTCCCTCAGCAGTGAATCGGAGATGAGTTTAAGTTATGTACTAAATCATCTAGGCAACTGTTTTCTTGGTAATCTTTAAAAAAGTATTCTGGTTAGAAGAGCTGTTATAGTCCAGGATTTCAGGATCTAGAAATGTAATCTATAGTATATATAACACTTTGTTAAATCCTTCTGTATCTGATTCTCTTGCACTGTGTTTTGTGAATTAAAGACACATGGTCTGACTTTGGGAACACAACTGCTAAATATCACTAAACACCATCATTACGGAAATTGTTTTGAAATTGTTTGCCAGTAATAAACTACTCTATATACCATTTACCAAACAAAGAAAACAGATACATATACCAAAAGCCATCATATATATAAACTTCCCCCAAATACTTGATCAGTCCATGGGGCAGTAATTAACATAAACTGTAGAAATCCCACTCGTCATAATGGATCCTTGACTGGAATACAACATGTCCCTCTCTGTTCAACCCATGCTGTATTCATTAAAGCATACAACTGATTTTCAGACCACCCTGAAGCATTCACAGAAAAAAAGAGAGATAAAATCCATAGTTACCCACTCATCAATAATTCTAGGGAAAATATTGTCAATGGCAATGAAAAGATAACTTATCTTTATGATACTGTCTTAAATTTTTATTGGATTTGCTTTGATGCAGAGAGCTGCAGCTAAAGGGCTTTTCTAATCAAGAAAGATGTCCCTGACAAGGCTGATAATAGTCTTCTTCACATGGCTGTAGTAGTCTGGTTCCAATCGTAGCAGCGTTGCAAGAAGTGGTAATGATTTCTCAGAAAGAAAGAAACAATGTCACATGGATGAAAGCTTGAGTTAGGAGTCTGTTTCCAAATGATACACTATAGAGTCTGTGTGTGTGTGTGTGTGCATGCGTGCGGATAAAATACTTTTCTATATATGTATGGTTGTGGTTGTACGGCTTGCTTTTTTCCCTCTTTCTTTTTACATTTGCTATTGTTTTATTTTGTTTCCTATTGTTTTATTAAATAAATAAAGCCTATCCCCCACCCTCCCCCATCATTAAAAAGATTTTTACAACTACCAAAGTTAGCTACACATATCAGGATGACCATTAGGTGATAGTAAAAAGATAAGGAATGACCTAACTCTTTGCTGCCGTGTAATGGCTGCCTTTATTTTGCAACCTGGATCTGGTGGTGGTTTTAATAATAGCAGTTGCTGTTGTTAGTATCATTATTCTTTTGCTACACAGAAAAAACAAAGAAAAAAGAGACAAAGTACATATATAACATTACAGATTCTAAAGCCAAGCATTAAATCTTGACCACTGAGAAGGTAGAATCCATCTTTCCTCTACCTTGATAATAGGAGCCAGTTCATAAGCAGAAAGTAAATATATATCATCAACCCAAGATTGTGTATCCTGGGCTATATTGTCTTTCTTAGTAAAAGGATAATCTCTTCTGGTACACTCATTCTCAATAAATTCATAATACTTCACCTATGTAATTGGTAAATGATCCCAAATCATATCCACATCTCTAAATTGCATCTCTTCCCAAAGCCATACCAGCAAACTTAAACATATATTAAACCAAATTGGGATGTCTGTGGAGCAAGTGTATCTCATATAATGTACATAGTTGTCCCTCCCCAATTCCCTCTTATTGCATGCTTCTTGCAATAAAGTTACATAAAGTTCACAGCCAGCCCTTTTCAACCACTTGCAGAAGTGTTTAATAAATTTTTTTTTCCTGTTCAGTTATGTTCATCTTATGGGGCACAGTGGTCTAACTCATAAAACCAAAATTCAGGAAAGTTAAAATTCTAATTATCATATTGTAATTTAGATAAACAGGAGCTGGGGATTTGTCCTTCTCCTGAAAACTTTCTGTTTTATCGGTCCATGAACTATGTTGGTGAAGAACTGAACTGATATCAAAGAGATCCAGTTCAATCCTATTCTTAGCCAAGGAACTATACTCTCTCAGTCCAGTCAACATCACAAGATTGCAGTTGTGGGGGAAAATGGGAGGTAAACACTATATAGTATATGGTACCCTGAGCTGCTGAAGGAAAGATGGGAAAATATATATTAAATAAATACATACAGTACATGCATGCATATGTACATACCATAAAGATATTTACATGAGAATCTATCTAAAATATGTGTGTTTGTATTAATATGTCTATGTGTGCAAGGTATAACCCTTTGATGTGGTATTTAGTTTTATTACATTTATTTTTCTCCTGTAAAGCATGAGTCCTAGTCCAGCCTTAAGCACAAAGCCAGTTGTATGTCCTTGGGCCAGTCACTCTACCTCAGGCTAGAAAGCAAACAATGGCAAACCACTTCTGAAATCTTGCCAAGACAACTGCAAAGACTTATTAATGTAGCCACCAGGAGTAAAGACTGACACATGGACATATACAGACAAATCTGAAATAAACAATTGGAAATATTTACAGCTACAGTTAATTTTTCCCTTGGTTTAATATTCTAAAATATTTTCAAGAATGCAAATACCAAATACATTAGCTTATGTCAGTTTATATCATGCTGGCTGAGGAATTCCTGGAGTTGAAAGCCACATGTCTAAAGTTGCCAAGTTCGAAAAAAATAGGACTTACTCCAATTCATTAACTAACAATTTACCCAAGTTATTGCATCACATCAATAAACTTTTGTTGCGTTGGCATAAAGCATTTATAATACTGATAATGACATATACTTATAACAAAAATCTGTTTTCCAGCCCCTTTTAAGCCTAAATGGTCCCATGTTTTACCCCTTAAGTTAGGCCAATGGGTCCAATATTAAACTGAATATAAGAAGAGGCAAAGAGAGTCCCTGATGCCTCCATGGAGCTTGATATGAGAAAAAAAAAATCCATTTGTAATATGTAGGGATACGATTAGATGATTATCAGATGTGGTGGCTGGGTGAAAAAAAAATCAAGCCTATTAGACGGAAGTGGTTTGCACTGTAAAAAGAATCAAACATACTACTTTGTCCCTAACGTACCATTAAGATTACTTCTTGGATGTAGAGAAAAAACAGGAAATTGTGCCTAATTTAATTATAGTGACAAGAATAGAAGAGGCCTATACATGGAAAAACTCATGTGGACCATTAATATGATCGCCTAAAGAGTTTGCAGTTTGCTCTTTACACAGTGAATTGGACATGTTTAAGTTTAAAATCTGTTTTCAGAAAGGCAGAGAAACAGTTACTCATGTAAGGAATCTATTTGCATGTTTCTAGAACATATATTTTTATTTTTGAAGGAATAGAAATCTATTGAAAAAAAGTTTATTTTTTAAAGACAAAGGAAGGCCAGAAGAACAATTCCTTTAATGATCTTCTAACAACCAATAAAGAAAAGCCCATATGTTTCTTCCAAGAGCAGATGTTCACAAAGGTCCAAGTTTATTTATTTGCATCCCACCTCTATTATTTTTATGAACAATTCAAGGCGGTGAACATATTTAGCATATGCAACAACACACAGCAACCCTGTGAGGTGAGCTGGGCTGAGAGAGTGACCGGCCCGAGGTTCCTTGTTATTAGTTATTAGCAACCTGAAAGCTTTCACTGCCACACCAAACAGCAGGGTCTCTTTTCGCGCCCAGCATTTTGCTGTAAGGAGTCCTTCAAATTGCTCGCAGGACTTTACCCATTGTTATAGCAGTCAAAAAGTCACAAGTTGGCAACTCGCAATGCTGAAGGGTTTGGAATAGGCTGTTTCCCCATTTGCAGGTACTGTTGTCCTAACCATCTGTGGTCATCTGATTTTGGAACTTTGTAATCTATTTTGTAGGGAGCCTTAATAATGAACTAATTTCCATCCTTTTAGTCCATTTCACAATCATGGAAAAAAAAGTCAGGCTTGATTTCCTTTAATTATACAAGCAGTGTACAGTGAACTTTACACCAACATCAGACTTTTGAGTTTAAACAGGTCATTGCTTTTCTCCACATGCACATAAAGACGTTCTGCCCCCTCCTCCCATGTATACCAACATAGGGACTGTACAGTGCAACTAAACCACCAAGCAATAAAAGTAGTTTTCATATCATTATCATAGTTTTCAGTGGGAACCCAAGGAGGAGAAAAATCTCTCAATGGCCAGGCAGTTTTCCTCCTTCAGAGTTTTTAGAAAATGAAGAGACACAATTGCCTGTTTTAAAACAGCAGTTTGTTTTCCGCTTCCTGGGGAAGTAGCCTCACCTGGATTGTGGTTATGCAATCACAATCCTGTTGAGGCTACTTCCCCAGGAAGGGCAAACCAATAGACGAATAGAAAAGTTACCACCTGAGTGGTCGTCTATTAGGGTGCTCGGAGAGGCTACAGATTGGTTTCTGGTGCACCCCAACTCTTAGAATTCTGTAGTTGGCAAATGCAAAATCCTTTGAAGAGACTGAAAGGAGCTGAAAATGCCCAAAAGTGAATCCAAACCAAGCACCAACCTTAACAGCAAAAACAGCCTTGCTAGGCTGTGCACTTGCAGGAGGTCTAAAGGGTACCTGTCCGGGAGGGAATGAACATCAGAAGAAGAAAACAAAATAGAGTCTCTTGGAAGAGGAATGGCTAAGAATCCGAAACGTGAATTTCCTGCAAAATGTATTGTAGATTCTTGTTGTGCAATGCAATGATACAAATTCATGTACAATTAACTACAATATTCTTGAAGCTCTGAAGTGTTAATATTTCTGTTTCTTACTACTAATCCCCTTTGTCTCCTGCTATTAGGTTCATAGTTCTGCTTGCAAGGGGGAGCAATTGATACCCCTGTAAATCTTAAAGATACTCCCAGCTATTGGCATTCACGCCCATGTGTCACTTCCTTGGGGTATCCTAATAGCTGATGCTTGTACAACAACCCAGCTAAAAAATCGTTTGTTGAAATATTCTGTATTTGAAAGCAAATTCAGTTTGACATTGAAGAACCATAAAAAACTATTGCCCATTAACTATTAACTCTTGGGCAGCAGACCGTATTTTAGCCTGATCTGCTGATCGTCACTTTGGTAAGATATGTGTGGATGTTCACTTTCCCAGGCTTAAGAAATGCCTTGGGCCCTCTGCCAGCCTTCTCTATGGAAAATATCTTGAGAAGTCACCTGCCATTAATTCCCTCAGGCAGAAATGATCTAGCAAGACGGTGGTACCAATACCCACTTGGTTCCTTAGGCTGGAAAATGAAGTGGGCAACTTCTTCCAATTGTAATCCCCTCAAGTTCAAATTAAAACTGTAGGACGCATTAAAATCCAAACGTACTGAGCGAACATTGCATTTCTGGTCCTATGACAAGCTGTCAGGTCAAAGCATGTTGCAACTACCTTTTTTTCTCCCTGAATTTCTGGGAATCAAGCCAAATCAAGACACAGCTAATGGTTCATTTCATCAGGAATAAAAGGGATTTTTTTTCCACAAAGCAGAGCCGTCCCTTAACATCGCCCCACAAAAGCTGACTTCCGTGACACATCAGGCTGTTCCATTCTTCTTTGACTGAGTCTGAACTTTCAGGTGGGCAGTCATTATCCTTGGAATATTATGAAGGGTACTATCTTATCCCCATTGAAAGTGCAGTAAAAATACAGTTTTTAAAATACTAATGTACATCAAGGAATGCAAAAGATGGGGAAATGGGCGATAGCTGGCAGCACTTCAGATGAAAGAGAACATGCATATAAGCAGGAGGCAATATTCATGATTTCAGAGTAAGCAGGGAATGTAGTATAAACATGAATTTATAGTATTTTTATCTTGTTTTTCAGTCAACATTTGAAAAAAAAAACAACAGTCCTACCTTCAGTCCAAAAAGTTTTGGTCGAGGACTGGGGAGAGCCACAGTTAGTTGTATGTTCAGCCATGAAGTCCATTCTCTCAGCCTAACCTAACCCACCAGGTTTCTCTGAGGACTGAAACTGACAAGGAGGGGAATCTTTTGAAAAACACCTTGAAGGAAAATATGACATAAATACAACATATTTAAGGTATTTCTTTAAAAGACGAGGAGGGGAAAGAAGCAAACCAAGCTTAAAATAAAACAGTTGTCCTTGTGTTTGAAAAAGAAGGTAGGAATGGCAAGCAGAGCACAGCTTCTTGGGATTCTTCCCGGCCTTTCAAGGTACATGCAGTGGGCGCAGGAGACACCTTGGCTGTCATCTGTGTAAGGAAAGAACATGTTGTACCTGTCCATGTTTCTGTTTTCCCTTCTTCTTCATTGAGGGTGGACTGAGTACATGCAAGCACGCACTCGGAAGCACAAGGAGAACTTGGATAGAACATCAGGCCATCATTGTGACCAAAGCAGAGGAAGAGTTGAAATCTGACTTCTTTCCATCCAGTTTATGCACGGGAGATAAATAACTTAAGGTTGCATTGTGAAAAAGCCCACAGGCATTTGGATGCCTCTTTAATTACGTCTCAGTGTCTCACAAGAAGTCAATTTATTCATTCTGTCAATTTCACCGATTTCCATGGTGGGTAGTGCCAAATCTTTCCATCTTTGCACATATAATGATCTTGGCGCAGTAATCATATATTAAAATAGTCTTCCATAGCTTTTTTCTGTTTGTCCATCAACCTTAAAAGGAAAAGTTCTGGATCCAATTAATCTTTAAAATCCTCTGAAGTACTGTATGCATCCGCATCCAATTTTTTTCCGCTTTTTTGCATGTCCACCAAGCTTGATAAAATGACTTTTCATATTGTGTATATTTTCAACATATATTTAAAATCTCTTCATATATTTAAAATCTCTTCGTACATTCTAGGTAGTTTCTCTAGCATCATGTACCAATAATACATTATTTTATAACCATTCTCTTCAAAATCATAACAGTGTAAATTTCAACCTTTTTAACCACATATTTTTCCATTGATCTATCTGTGTAACTAAAATTCTTAGCCCACCTACATTCTTTAACCTCTTCTTCTTCTGTTTCAAATTTCAACAAAAATCTCAGCTGTTTCATGCTCATCGTTGGTACACAATTGCACTTCAAAGTCTATGTTATTCAGCTCCACACCATAGGTTTTTATTTATTAATTTTTATTAATCAAATCGATACAGCTGCCCATCTCATGGAATTCTGGGCAATGTACAACAATTTAACATGTATCTTTCTGATAACTGTAAATGGGAAAAATATTGACAATTATATCATTCTGCTATTAGTTGCTCTCTTGATTTAATCTTATATTCCCCTTGATGACTTCTCAGTAACTCCTGGTATGTCAACCATCTGTCTTGGCTTCTTGTTTTTCTTCTACGGAATGATTCTTGTGCTGAGATCAACAGAGGTGTTTTAGGACCTAACCCGGGTTTCTCGCAATCTAGACTTTCAATTATTAAAGGACTGAAAGTACAATAGGAAACCCAGAATTCCAGGTGCAGGGAATGGCAATTTTGGAGCCAGATCCTGCTCACTCTTCTTTTTTGCATGTATTCTACACAGGGGGCAATGATTGAAAGGGGCGAGTGTATTTCACTCATCTATCTGCCAACTGATGAACAGCTGTGTCTCCTGTCATATCTCAATAGCCATGTTTAATATTGACTTCCACACTTGCTTTTTCAATGCTTCCTCCACCAGATAGATGTCATGTGGTTGCTATGAACTATTTGCTATCCTGATACAGTTCAAATACTGAGGATGTTGAATGCAAATAGCCCGAAGAAGGAGAGTGAAGGAAGAGGCTTGTCATGTGAATACTTGGAAAAGCAGAGTTTTAAAATGGATTGCTTTTTGTTGAATGTGTTGGTAACCAACCACCGACGGTTGCTAGCTCCAATATTCTCTGTATCTGTTTGGCCTCCATATTTATCATATAAGCACAAATACATGTATGTAATTTCCCACAATTAATAGCCAATTTGTTCCCACAGCTCCTTTTCTATTTGCCATGTATTTGTCCCAATATACAAATATTTACTCAGATACTGAGGTAAATTCTGGGGATTTACTGTCATTTTCAACAGGTGGGTACCATGTTTTATTCCATACTTTGCAGGAGATCCACATAATACCATCACCAATTATTTGGATCTTGTCACATTACTGTGATTATTTGGTCTTTTTTCAGAATGAAGGAAATCTCATTTTTCCACAATAAAAATGAAAAAGATATGCACCCATACAGGTATGGAAGCCTTTAGCACTATTCTTTCTTTTTCCTTGATGAGGTTGTGCATAATAATATATGCAAAATTAAATCAATCACAGCACACTATTTCTTCATTTATTCCATTCTTTGCACTACATGTCTTTGTAGGGTCCCAATTTTCATTTTCCATTCATCTTTTAATCATTGTTATTTAAACACTTTCATTAATTTATGACCTTGTAATAATATTCCAACAATATAATGCCTCTCCTTCTTGGACTGCTGAACGAAAAGTGAGATATACATTTACAGACAGATAAATACAAACCTGACAGAATTATGGTGTTATGATGTTTCTCTTTCATGAAAAGTGAGAAAGGTTATAATACCATAAGGTAACAGTGATTTTTAAAAAGCCTTCTTACTTATCATTTTGACAGTGAAAAGGGCCTTTCATTTCTGTTTTTTTTAATTATAATAATAGAACAAATGCAAGAATTTGAAATACATTTTCATGGAAAAACGTTTCAGCAATAAATCAAGAATTAATTAAAAGACAAAGTTAAGTCATAAAAGAGCATCCACTATAAAGGATGTAATGGGAGCGTGTCCATTATGATCCTGACCAGTCATATCCTACTCAGTGATGTGAACATATCACTGAACATATGAATAGCTAGATGGTAGAAAGTCAGTTGCCAACCTGCTTGTAAGTGACAACTGAGAAGCAATGCCTGGCCCGTGCTTGAAGCCACCTGGAAGAAGACTTGCTGAAGCCTGGTTCCAAAGCATGAGTCCACTTCTGATCTAGGAAACAGCTCGATAGGTCATTTCTATAGTCAAATGTATTCCTGACTTGCTCCACCTGCAAAATTAATCAGGAAGTTAAGTGGTAAAATGGATCCTCTCCAAATATTTAGACTACAAGTTATTTCCCTGTACAATCAAGCTGAACAATGCTGTATGATAAAATAATGACTTCATTTTCGACATCATTTTTCTCCAGAGAGATCTGGAAGCAATTTAAATTCAGAACTCCTTCTCCTTCTCCTCCTTTTCCCTTAAAAAAAGCCTCAATACCCTGCTTTCTTGTTCTTATGCACAGAGCTCCCAAACTACAGTATGCCTGCAAACTCCAAAGTTTCTTTCAGGGGTTCCATTTATTCATGTATTCATCTCCCTTTGTTTGCTCTTGTATCAAGACACATCAACATATTCCTTCCTTCCTGATATAATTGTGGGATATTCTAAATTTTTTAGGTAAGAAAAAAAAAAGGAAGGAGAATCTACTAATCAGGGACTGTGGTAAGCATGGTCCAGACAGAACATTAAGCCATCACTGTAGGAGGAAGGGTTGAAATCCAGAAGGAGACTTCTCAAGCAAGCTTCATTTGTAGTTTGTCCCCAAGAACCACGTAGCTTAAGGGTGCAATACAGAAAAGGCCTTAGAATAATTCCTCTTGATCCAAGAGCAGGCGACAGACTGGAGAAACTTGTCTCCTATGTGCGAACCACTTGGAAATGAATCTGGTTTAAGAAATCCTTTTTTGAATTTCACCCTCTTCCTCCACTGTGGCTCCAACTCAGTGCTGTCTAGTCTATGGCTAACCTGACCCCCAAATTTGTCTACTTCTTTTTCCCCATTCTCCCTCCCAGGAAAGCCAATGTCGATTACTCCCCCTTTTAGGAGCAGGTATTTTAAGGACTGGTAGAACAACTGTTTTACATTTAGGTTAGACGGAAAAATTTGGCAGAATTTTGACAGGTTCACCAGTCAAAAGAAGAAAAAGACCCCAATATTTTACTCTTCTGCTGCATCTGTTATAAACAATCAGATACTCAAAGTAGGTCTTCTACTGTAGAGGACAAGGAGGAGAAGGAGGCAGCAGCAGGATGCTGGTAGGGGAATTCTGGGAGTTGAAGTCCACACATCTTAAAATTGCCAAGACTGAGCAACACCAGGCTAGCATGGGCTCTTGTGGGCAGTTTCTTCATGTCATAAACAAAGGTAACACATAAAGATGCCCTCAACTCAAGCTCATCTCTTGGAGACGACCTATTCACATCCCTTAGATTTGCTTCGTAATAGCGTAGAAGTGACATGCTATATCCTTCTTTCTTTATTTCCTGATGTAGCTTACAGCCCTATGGTTTCCTAGTGGTCACCCATATAACTCCTAGTAACCTGATCTGACTTTAGCTAGCTTTTTTCCAAGTTAGCCAAGGTAAGCTAGATGCTGTCGCATCTGATAACATACAAAGCCAAATCTTTATGATGAGAAAAATAGTATATATTCAGAGTGAAGCAAGCTCATCCTGTTCTGTTCTTTTTTGCATGGCTACACCTCAAGAGGCACTGTTACTGCTGTTGGTTTTAAACTCAGAAGCATGTTTTAAAATATGGTATTTCCCACTGCCCTCTGAAGTAATGCAGTCCTGGCTGCTGCAACTTAATTCTGCTGCATTTGTAGAGCAAACCTCTATTTCCCAGAATATCCAAGATTTGTTTCCACTTGCTTTGTTCCCTGTTAAACTGTAGTTAATATTACATATTTAATAAATATTAATATTAAATGTTAATAAAAACATTCTCATTTTGCTTCCTGCAAACCAAAAGGATTTTACATCAGATGTGATCGCTCACTCCCACAAAATGGTGTTAGCTAAAAGCTTCTATTGTGGAGTCACAGCAATTCCCATTACAAAAAAGAAAACATTAATTTTGAAACAAAACAGCAAGAATGTCCTTTTAAATAGGCTCAGTTTTTATTTAGACCAGCATGTTGATTTTTCAGCTGCACAACCCTTCATGACCTATACAATTTTAAATCTTGGTTTTCCCAGGTACCAGTGACTATATGGCCTTATGGATGGCTTATTCCTTAGGAGCATAGTGACAGCAAGTGCCAGTACCAGCTTGGAAATCCAGAAATTAGCCAATATTAAAATAAACAATAAGTAATTAACCCATAAGAGGAAGAGTATCAATTCAGTAACAACAGGTAGTTTGGATAACTTTATTAGAGACTGAAAAACCATAAAAAGCTTCTTACTAAACCAAGAAATCAGTCAAGAGAACTTCTAGGGGATGTCTCAAAGCTCAGCACAAGAGAAGACAAATATTTTTTCTCACGGGACACCAGTCCTACTGTCTCTCACCACCAGATGTCACATTTACTCCCATGAAAACTTTGTGAATGGCTTTATTGAAGAAATTCATGAGAATTACTATTCAGGTTAGAAGTTAATCCTGTAATTTGTCTATTTCAGCACCCGCATGGACAGAGATTAGAAAATCACTGGATCTTATTTATAATTTAGACAGTTTAATAACTTTTTCTTGCTGGAGATAAACAAATACAGGAATACAGTACAGACATTCATGTGCTTTAATTGAAATAAGTCTTACTGAAGTCTATAGGGATGAATAAAAATAAACACGCCTGTCCCAGGAAAGTGTTGCACAGACCAGTCAGAGTCCACCACAGGGACTGAAGATACATCGTTCCAAGCTTTCAGACTCATGCTAGAGCCCATCGCCAGGGAATATTCCTCTCGCCAAAACAACCTGCAATAAAGCGCTCTCGCCTGTCTGTATAAATAGCCATCTGGTTCTGAAGTGAGTCATTAAGTGCTCTTTCTCGCTACCGCATCACACCACACACCACACTCTCAGAGCACTTGATAGGCCAGTGGTAATTCAGCCCGCCTGTTTTTGGACAGCGGGCCTGATTCCCAGGCCTCAAGTATTTCTCTCACTGTTTTACTCCCTGCCCAGCTGACGATTGCAGCAGCTGCAAAATTAAAGATATGTTCATTACAATGTGCGGCTACTGATGAGTTAGGGTCCCCTGGTTTAATTGCCCGTTCATGTTTCCACAACCTGGTGGTCAGTTTTCTTCCTGTTTGACCAATGTAATTACGGGGCGCAATCCATACAAGGGATCCAATAGATCATGCTCAACGCTTCCCCCAATTATTGGCGGTTCTTACAGCACATAATTTGTCCCCGTATGGTAGCCTCTGGGCAGTGAGCAAATCCTACCCATAGGTCTCGAAAGCTGCGTTCCATGCCCTGAAATGTTCTTAATGTATGTGTGTGCCACACTCTCAGTCTCTTCCTTTCTCTCCTCTTCTCAAACTCCAATGTCCTTGGTGTTTTTTCCCTCTCTCCATCCACTTCTCCATTTCTTTCCATGCAGAGATCCAACCATCTAAAGCTTGTGTTTTAGTTTGACACAGATCACCTGAAATTCACTATTGCACTGATGGAATGGTTCATACAAATAATGCTCTTCTATATCTTTTAATACACATTGTGTATACAATGTGTATTAAATTTTATAATTTTAATTTTAATACACTTTTAATACGCAATTTATCATAGTATTTTTTTGTGTCCTACAATTTATTATGGTTCTTTCCTAGGTCATCCATATGATGATGATGTCATCTCTTACTCCTAACCCATATTTGATCGGCATTTTTTCTATAAGTTGCTCTCCCCAGTTTCTCAAGATCAGTTTGAAGATGATCCACCAACATGACTTCTGTCCATCTCAAAATGCTGAGATCAAGGAGCAAAACTCATCATTTAATTATTGGTCTGATCTAGTTCAAGTCACAGAGGAACAAAAATGCCGTCACCCACTTTCCACAAAAGAAAATAAAAATTCTTAGCACTCTCCCATATACATCTTTACTTCTTGTGCATTTGTCAAGTCATATCTAAAAAAAATCTTAGCAATTCCTATGAAGGAGAGCTGCAAAAATGACAAGCCACTTTTTCTTTTCAAAGTCACACTAGTATAGCTAAAAGGAAGGAGACATGGACTGGTGAAGGTCCTGCAAATGAGGAAACAAACCTACTCAGAAGCAACACAAAGCCACAGCAAGAGAGGGAAAAAAAGAGGATCTATTTTTCTTATAGTTTGAAATATACTTCAGTTGAGCCAAAAGTAAATTGGCTGACTTGCCAAATAGAGATGGAATGAGATCACATAAGTGCAGAGTAGAGTGATGCATAGAGCCTGAATAGAAATGTCTTCAGTGACTGTTTAGTCAGAAACAGGTGTGGATGTTTCATTGTGCTTTACCTCCATAGATTTTGCCACAGGAATGCTCATTGGCCCTCCCTCGCCCTTCCTTTCTCCTGTTTGCTCTCCTGAACATATATCCCTGGAGTATCCATACAGATGTTTTATGCACCTCTCTGCACATCCTTTTTTTTTAAATTACCATATGCTGCAAGTTTGCCATTTTGAAATTTATTCTAAGAACTTTATACCTCAATTACAGTTTGTCATCTTGCATCTTTAAATTAAAAAACAGGATACAAATCAATTCAAAATAAATAATCTAAAGCAAAACAAATTCAAACAAAAGGCACTGAAAACCAGGAACATCTTGAGTATTTAGCTTATATATGTGCATATTATGTATGTTTATTTGTGTGTGTATGTATGCACACATCCACATCCACACACACATGCGCAGACACATAGACACACACATCCCACCACCATTGTAGTATTTTGGGGAAATAAAAATAAGAGATAAGATGAGCTGAAGTGGGTATGATAAGTGCAAAGCAATCCAAGTACCTCCTGTTGAGAACTATTCAGAGATGAGAATACGACTGATTGCCAAGAGCCATCAATCAATGGTTGGGCAGATTGTACCAGGGGACAGAAATGTGGCTTTGCCCTGATCAGGCCTAAAACTGAGCTGTAGAATCTCTCTACATCACCACTCCATAATGCTGAGTAACCTCTTCTTATGCCACAAAGAAACATTTCAATGATCCTCTCTTCCCATGCTCCAGTATTAGGTATCCCATACATAGAATACAAACACTGAAATGTCTGCTGGATGACAACAGAGAGTTAGTTTTTATGAATTGCTTTGCTGCTGTCTAATGATTGCCATGATTTTTGCAGTTCAATTTGTTTACTTATTTTTACTTATCAAATTTATACAGCTGCCCATCTCATGGAAAGTGATTCTGGGCAGCATGTTCTGGAAGGTCTACTCAGTATATAGAAGATTAACTTTATTGGAGGGAAGAACAATAACATAGACATACATCATCCCATATTTGGTATTGAACTGATTTACATTGTTTTAGCTATAAATGAACAAGCTATAGACTAGTGCTTAACTATATGCCAAGGTTGGCAAATCCTAATGATTGGGTTCCTACATCATGCTGACCAAAACCAAGAAAAGTGGAAAGGCAATGTCTCATAGGATAAGAATGGACCAAGAAATGGAGGACTTCAGATCATTGTTTTCCCCCAACCATATGGTTGCTTTTCAGTGCACTTTCTGCTGAGAGGTACATCTTAAACTCTCAGAAATCACATTAATTGTTTTTCTAATTTTCTTCAACATTTTCTTCACTCTGAAAATTAAAAGCTAAGAACATGGGTAATCTATTTCCTCAATAGTTTAGACTGGGATAAGTATTACGCAATAAATTAATGTAGTTAGTATTCAAGCTACTGTATTCCTTCTTATTTTGACACAATTATTTTTCCTGTTACCCTGATGATTTTAAATAACCCATCTTAGATTCTGTCTCAAGAATCTAAACTTCATGTTCAGATCAAAGCAGCATGTATGTGTTTATCAGACAAAGATAAAGCAAAGGTGAGACGGGAATTAACTTTTTAAGGCTAAATAAAATGTATGTGGTAATGACAGTTATTCATTTTGTTCATATGTTTTCCATTTCCAGCAATTGTGTGTGTGTGTGTGGGGTAAGCCAGTGCCTTGTCCCAGTCTCCCTGTCCCCCCTTTTTTTACAGTGCCGTCCTATAAAACTCTTTGTTTACCAGATTTGGCTGCGAAAATATGAATCACCACTATATAGCAACAAAGAGCTTGAGATTTATGTGTCTCTTTGCTGGCATCTAGTGGTCATCTGGAATTTAGTAGCCAAGGACTAGTAACCCTGATCCACTTAAAAGAAAGGTGACACAGAAGGAATGGCCTATGCATGTTACATAAATATATGTGAAAGTATGCACACATATATGGGTAATTTAGGACAATTAAATAAAGCATGGCTATGTGGTTACCAGATGCTACATATCCTTGTATTTAGTTTTAAATGAAAAGGACTCCAGTTTTTGAAGGATAGCAGGTGTTCTCAACTGCACTTCCTTGGGAAGGGATTATTTTAAGGGATTATCTCTAAATTTTAATCTTCAGGGATTATCTCTAAGTTTTAAGGAGAAGACACTGTCATCTTCTTTTCCTTGGGAGTTCCCATTGAAAACATTGATTCTCCCAGGCCTTCAGAAGGCCACTGAAGCAACCCACATTTTGGGGGACTTGGGGATTTAATTTAAAAAAAATTGTTGACTTAGAAGCACAAAAGATTTTGAATCGGTTTGGTCATTATGGTTCGTTGCATAGTCAGCCAAAATGTTTTGAATGGATTTTGCATTTTTAATTTTCAAGTCTTTCCCAAGGATCTGAGATACTGTACTGTTGTTTGATGGTATTAAAGATATCATTTCAGAATGTAAGCCATTCTAAGAGAAGCTTTTATAATTGACAGATGGTGATTTGTTAATACCAATGGTGTTCAAGTGATGCTCCAGATGTTTTGGGAATCCACCCAAGGCTCCTGTTACTGTTGGTACTATCTTTGCTTTCTTTTCCCACAGTCATTCTCCTTGTTATTATGTTTAAGATGGTATTTTATTGCCACCTTGGAAACCCAAGCTATAAAGGAAACAGATGAAAACGGGTTAAAGGAGTGGAATAATAACTAACACAGAACAGTCAACACACTTTCACATTTATTCTAACTACCAAAATAAATCAATATGTACAAAAGAGCTGGAGGAAGATATGCATTTCTGTATTGAAGGCTGTGAGCCTAACGTTTGCTTTGTTTTAATGACCATAACTGAAATTTTTGCTCTCATTGGCAGCCCCCTTTGAGAAAGACAGGACAGGTTTTTTGTAAACTGCCTCTGTAGCTCAAGTTGCCTCCTTCAGTAAAACCCTGTCTGTGGTGGCGCTGTTCTCTCCAACACATGACTATGAATAATAGCCTTGGAGTGGGAAAACTAAGCATTTCCCACTA
>JANHZU010005994.1:319215-330898 GCA_032468055.1 Acrochordus granulatus | reverse complement strand
AAACAGAAAAGATAGAAAAAAGATATAAAAACTGGCTTCCAATATACTCTACAGCAATTATAAGTACAATTATATTTTAATCTAAGTATAATTTAATCTATTCAATGTTTTTAAGGGTTATTTTTTGTTAGCCACCGAGAGTCTCCGGATTTCGGCAGCATATAAATCAAATAAATAAATAAATCTCTGTCTCTAAAATTACATGATACTCTTCTTTCTATAATCTATCTTGTATAATCATCAAACCCATAACTTACAATTTCAATGAAGTATTAACATTGAGTGCTTTGATGGCAAAATTTGAAAAGTACTGCTTATCAAGAAACAACTAACATTTGAAAATCTAGGCATGGTAAAAGTGAGTAAAATATTGTTGGACATTATGTAATTCTTACTGGAATGTGGTGGCCTAGCAGTTAAGATGCTGGGTTTGTCAGCCAGAAGATTGGCAACTTGAGTTCAAGACCCAAGCGCTGCCATGCAATGGGGTATGCTCCCATTCCTGCCCCAGCTCCTGTCAACCTAGCAATCTGAAAGCATGTAAAAATGCAAATAGATAAGTAGGTACCACCTGAATTGATGGGAAGGTAACAGCGCTCCGTGCGCCTTGGCATATAGTCATGCCTGCCACAAGACCACAGAAACATCTTCAGACAAACACTGGCTCCCTCAGCTGTGAATCAGAGATGAGCACCGCCCCCAAGAGTCAGATGGAAATCTTTCCCTTTATGTAATTCTTACATCCTCAAAGAATCACACAACACTTAACAGTTTTACCTGTAGAATCTCTCAAGAAGGTTAAAATTATTGTGGTATCAGGGACGATATGATCCAGGAAAGATTACTGCATGAAATAAAACTTTACCTTGGAAAAAATTCCTCAGATAGCTTGGCACAAGCAAAAGAGATGAAGAAGCCTGATGAGAAAGCTGCACATGAGGAAAACCTAAAACAAGGAAATGGTAAAAGCAAGCCCAAGAGAACATCACAATCAAATTGTATTCCAGAAGAGTTCATCATTGAGTTCTCATCAAGGAGCAAGAGATGGGTACTACAAAGTGCTACTTTGGGCTTGGTATCGGTCATGATAATGATTTGCATGAAGAGGCAAGAATAGAGGTGATACAAAACTGAAGAAAATACCCAGTATCCTTGAAGACAGACATAAAGAGTAAAAAACCATGTTGATAAATCAAAAAATGGCCTGAAAAATAGCAGAATGAAATGTAATAAAGTTCTTCATTTACAAAAGAGATGCACAGTTATATTACCTGACCTACCTGGCAGGAATAGGGTTAGACTTTGAGCAAGCAATTCAGGAGATTTCAAACTTTTTCATGCTATAGAATGAATCTATCTCTATCATCCCTATCTCTACCATTTCTATCTATCATCATCTATTTCTGTCTGTCTGTCTGTCTATCTGTCCATCCATCCATCTATCTTCTATCATTACTCTCTCTCTCTCTCTTTCTATCCTAGAACTCTGAATCAAGAGACAAAGCTCTATTGAAAGAAAATTGCCTGGGTGTTTTTTTTAAATTTTGTCCTTAGTCTTTCATGGAATTCCATTCAGTTCACATGGAACTTTAGGATTTGAAAAATCCAGTATGAGTTTATTACAAAATGAAGATGAGTCAGCAGTGTGATACAGTCCCAAAAATAGGAAACATAATTTGAGACTGGAATGTCCATATCCTTAGAAGGAAGCATTTTACTTAACTCTGCAGTGATCAGTTCCTACCTTGAATATTATGTGCTAGATCTGCACCATAAGAAGTATTCAGACAGGAACAGAGAGGGATGGCAACCTTGATTAGGGGGTCAGAAATGAAATCTCATGGAAACAGATTGAAAGATTGGGAATATTTAGTCTTGAGAAGGGAAATATTATGATCAGACTCTTCAAATAACTGAAGTGATGTCATGCAGAAGATCACAATGTTCTCTATCATCTCAAAATATAGGACAGAGAATAATAGTTCTAAGTTATCAAAAGACAGGCTCCAACTGAATATTGCAAAAACTTCCTAATGGTAAGAGAAGGTCTGATTGTGGAACCAGTTATTAAGGGAATGTTCAAGGGGAAGCTGGGCAGCCTCTCTGGAAACTTTAATTTGGATTTCTGTACTGAACAGGTGTTGGACTTGATGATCTAAATAGCTTCTTCAAATCCTAATATTCCAAGACATTGACAATATGTTATACAATGTGATTAAAATATCATCCAGGACAGAAGCTTGTATTCTTGCATTATTGCTCAGTTCCTTGAAGATATCTGAGGAAGTTGGCAATAATATTTTTACCTGGGATTTCAATATCCATGTAGCCATAGATTACAGTTTTCAATATTACTGTATTTTGTATCCCTCATTTTTTCTTTATGAGCACATTAATGTTTTTTGCCCTGAAAACAGAGTTTTTAAAATCATGGAGTTCCTTAAGTTTTTATTAGAAATAATGCTTCTAAACATTCTACATTGGAGTTATTGGTAATACCACCTCTTGGTATTCTTCCCTTAAATTCATCTTGTTTACTAAGAAATGGATTTTTATCTTCTATATCTACATCTAAACATAATTCCCCTTAATCTAGTGGCCTTGCAATTTGTACAGTAAAAAAATGATGGATAAATAAAAAAGGCTGCAGTGGAAAATTACGTAAAACACTACTATCTTACCATAGCAAACCTTGAGTTAATATTTTGTTCCCTAGTGCAGTTGTTAAGAACCTAAAGAATCACCTTCCCATTGCTCATTTATAAGCATACTTATGCTCATAAAGATTATTAAGAGGGAAAAGACAAAGGAAACAAGATTGTTCAAGAACTAGCAACGCTGAATTCAACTTCTCAAGGAACAGGTGGTCTTGCCATGGCTAGGAGGATCTTTGCACAGATTTACCTTGTGAACTAATTGTACCCATTTATGGATTTGAAGGCTTTACTCACAGTAACTTATGCTGAATTACTGCAATGCATTCTACATGGGCTGTCATTAAGGAACATATGGAAGCTGCAGCTGGTCTAGAATGTGGCACATGGGCAGTTTGGGCAATCTACAACATGGCTGTGTAATTTCTGGTCTATAAGCTGGTGGAATTCAAGGGCTATCACCTGTACAATCCTATGTGGTATATAGCCAGATGGGACCATCTAATTTTTCTCACCCCACCAAAACCAGCAGTTTGCATGCTCCAGAACTCATCTGTTAAGTTAGTGTCATCTTGTGAGGTTGAGGAGTTGCGGCTTCTCTGTTACTGCACCTGCTCTGTGAGACTCCATTCTCTCTGAAATCTGATTGGCCTCAAACCTGTTGGCCTTTCATATGGCATTAAAGATCTGGATGTTCTCACAAGCATTTTGGCTGGATTAGTTGTTGTCTAAGTGAAAAGTGAAACAGTTTTTCTTTCTTTTGGCTCCAGACATGTGGAATATTATGGCTTCTCTGTATATAGTTTTGTGTTTTGCTCTTTTGGTTTTAATTTTTTATAAGCCACCTAGAGTCACTGTGGTGAGATGAGCCGCGATATAAATTGTTTAAATGAATGAATAAACATCAGGATACCAAATAATTAGACCAGAAGCTCATCACCACTGAATCCTCAGAAATAATTAAAAGAAATAACAAATATGGCCATGCAAACCCCCCCCATTGGCAGAATTTATCCAATTGTGACAAAATAACTACAAGCAGCTGGCAGAATCTGGCTTCTTTCTAGCTTTAAATCAACTTTCTAGCACTCCTTCAAATGAATACTAAACCTGACAAAGGAGTTAGAATAGAAACAGAACAAGGTCTTTGGAAAGCACCTTTGCAAAAGCCAGTTGACCAGCCCTTCCCTTAGCCCAAGTCCAAATGGCCACAGAGGACAGTTTCCAGTGTCTGGAGGGAATGGGGTGAGCTCACAGTGATCTTAAGTGGATTAATAGGAATTGGACAGGTCCATATCTCTACCATGTCAGCAACCAAATGCTGACTCAATGTGTGGCAGCATGAAAAAAGCAAATTCCATGTTAGGAGTCATTGGAAAAGGGATAGAAAATGGTCAACCTTGTCATGGCTTTATAAAAATCCATGGCATGTTCACAGCTGGACTACTGTGTTCAGTTATTATTACATTGGAAAAAGGATATAGACAAAGGCAATCAAAGAGCTCACTGTGCTTCTTCCCTATGAAAAGAAAATGAAAGGGCATGGTGGCCAAGCGGTTAAGATGCTGGGCTTGTCAGCCAAAGGTCAGCAGCCCGAGTTTTGAGACCCAAGCATCGCATAATGGCGTGAGTTCCCGTTATTTGCTCAAGCTCCTGCCAACTAGCAGTTCAAAAGTATGTAAAAAATGCAAGTAGATAAATAGGTACCACCTCAGTTGGAAAGGTGTTCCGTGTACCTCGGCATATAGTCATGTTGGCCACATGACTACAGAAGAGTCCTTGGACATTGCTGGCTCCCTTGGCTGTGAACTGGAAATGAATTCCACCCCTAGAGTCAGACACAACTAGACGGCAAAAACCTTTACCTTTTTTTCTGAAAAAAAGGCTAAAATGCTGAATGAAAGGAAGTTTAGACAAAACCAAGCACTTCTTGACACTGCTCGTGGACTATGGAATGCATTACTATCAAGCACAGTATATTGAGGGCCCTCAGCTTGGAGAACTTTAAAAAGGAGTTGGAAGAATTCATGGCAGTCAGGCCTGTCAAGAATTATGAGCCTTGAGATTCTGGGCTATCTTCAGATTGGAGACAGCTTGCCTCAAATGCCAATACTGAAACCATGAGACGAGAAGGGTATGTGCTCATCTGGTTAGCCTCTATGAGAAACAAAATGCTGGATTAAAATGGACATTGGCCTGTTTCATGCTCATATGGGTTTATAGTCTTAATTCTGAAGTTTTAGGTCCAACATACTTTGGGAAGACCAGGATGGATAAAACTGGTTGAGGTGCTAATTGAAAAAACTTAAATCATTATTAAGAATGTTAAGTCTAATGCAAGAGAAAATAAAGTTCCCGCCGTTTTCGTACAGCATTCATATACACACAAATTAAAGGTTTGAGCCTAAATGTGACAGGGACCAGCCAAGAGCATGCTGGGCCGAAAGAAAATAAAGCAATGCCACTTCTGGAGAAAGCATTTTATTTATTAATACAAGAATAGAAATTCTGCAATAAATACCATCTAATAAATAACATCTGAAAATAAATAAATATTAATATAGACAAACTTAGAAAACAACCTGACAGGAGGAGGGAGGGGTGGGCAAAGATGGAGAGAAAGAATGGGAAGTTCCTCCTTGGCTGGTGACAGTGTAAACCACAGAGCTTCACCCTTCCTGTCTTACGGAGTGAATGCTACCGGCACGCAGTGGCCATTACTGCAGCTGGCTTAGACCATCATCCTACGAAGGGTAGGTCTCCATATGGCAACAGCCAATGGATGATCTTAGCTCACCACAGAGGGGAAAGAAAGGCTGAATTCTACAAGTGCTTGCGCTCAACCGAGCCCCTGATCACCGGTTTGGAGCCCAGTGTGACCCTTCTGGTGAAGACGGCCGCCAGAATCAGGGTCCAGCAGAAAGTTCAGCTTGGGCACGTTGTATGACCTGACTGGAGAGATGCTTCCCGTGCACCTGTCTGATCGGGGACTGCCCTTCGTGAGCTCCTGACTGGCACGGCCCCTTAAAGAGAGCAGGCAGAATGCAGAGGGATCCAGCCACTGAGGGAGTGCAGCTGAAGGCAAGCGGAGCATCGCTGGTGGAGGCTGCAGATGTTGGCTGCCCTGCAGCCAGGGCTTTATTGCTCATTACGGAGGTGGGAAGGGAAAAGCTCTCTCTCTCCTTCTGGAAAACGAACGGCCCCCTCTGAAAGAAAGAAAGAGGAGGAGGAGGAGGAGGAGGAGGAAAGATTAATATCGTACAAGGAGGTGGAGGAGAAAGAGATGAGAGGAACAGGCAGTATAGATGTGAACTGGCTCACCCAGAGGCACAGCTTAGTAACAGAGAGCAATGCAGCACCAAAAAAAGCAAGGGAGGAGGAAGCAGTTTTGAGGAGGGGCCGGGAGAAGGCAGTGGATTTAGAGTCTTTCAGAAGTGCTAGTCCTTGAGTGGCAGGGTTGAATGATGTCAGCGAGTGAGGTGAAGGCAGAGACAATGGTGACGGAAAGATCAAAAGCCTCTGGTTTCCAGATGCAGCATTACAGCGGAAGGAGGCACTCTTTTGCGCAGCCGGTTGAAGTCTTTGGCTGAGCGCCACAGCCAAGTCTGTAGCTCTTTGAGCAGCCAGAAGTCATCCATCTTGCGCAGGAAATGGCTGGGTGGGGTAAGCTGTAGAGGAGGCCCTGGAGTTGGAAGTGAATAGCCCAGGGAAGCCATGATGCCTGCGATCGAGCCCAGTAGACCTTGCAGGCTAGCCCGGAAGTGGGCTAGGCTGTGGCGCAGGGTTGGCAAGGCGGTTGGAGCAGTGCCATCCATGGTCCTCAGGTAGCAGAGCAGATGGCTGTAGGCCTGGTAATTAGCGGCTAGCCGGGCATTGTCATTCAAGCTGTGCCACTCCTGAATGTCTACGGTGGCACTTGGCACAGTTTCTACCCCAATTATCCGGGGAGGATCAAAGTCCGGCTCATTGAAAGGTGGCCCCAAGTAGTTGAGCTGAGAGGAAAAGACAAGAAAATGTTAAACTCAGCTGTACAGGAATACCCACTTTCCAGTTCTTTCTTCTCACCATCTTTACAAACACCTCCTACCTCTCCTACAAGTCAGAGGTAAGGTGAGGTGTAACTCTATAGGAACACCAGACATTTGTACTTAACCACAAAACAAACCCTCTTTTTTATGCTGGCACCCCCTGATGTGGCTTCATGTGGTCCCCGGTTCACCAGTAGAAAAGCTGCCATTTCCTTTCGCTGTTCTAAAGAAATACTCATTATTCCAATAGCCTCAAGGTGTACAAAATCTGTTGGGCCTTGTCACTCTTCATTATCTTGAAGGAAATCAAGTGACTGGCGCTGCCCAGACACATAGATAAGAGAAATGGAATATGGATTAGCAGTGGGAGCAACTGTTAAGAGTTCTCTGCTGACAGAGGGGTGGATAAAACTTTAGCTTGGTTGTGAGAAAGATCATTTGCAACATGGGTAGTCCTCAAATTAAGACCAGAATTGGGATCAGAATTTCTGTTGCTAAGCAAAGCGGTTGTTAAGCAAGTCTTGCCTGATTTTACAGCCTTTATTGTCACAGTTGTTAAGCAAATCACTTAAATTGTTAAGTGAATCATGCGCTCATTAAGCAAATCCAGCTTTCCTCATTGACTTTGCAATCATGTGATTTCAGGATGCTGCAACCACTGCAAATATATGCTATTTGCCAAGCACCCAGATTCTGATCACATGACTGTGGGGATGCTGTGACGATACTAACTATGAGGACTGGTCATAAATCTCTTTCCTCAGTGCTATTGTAACTTTGAACAGTTGCTACATGAATGGTTGTAAATTGAGGACCACCTGTACACACTGCAACATGCAAGAGGATATAATTCTGTATATTGTCGCCTACCCACGCCTGTTGACCAACACGTTCCTAGGCATGGGCAAAATGTCCCTGGATCCACTGACTTGTGAAGACCTCACTTTTACTTAGTTGCACTTCTTGCACTTTCGTGTTGCAACGGCAGTTAGTAAATGTCTGTCCTTGAAAGATCTGTGCTTCCCAATGCAAAAAATTCCTCAGTCATCCAGGGAATAAAACATATCTGGAGGCTTATAAATCTTGTCATCTGGACTTTAATGTTTGATATTGTAGTTGAGCTTTCGACTTCATCGCAAAGTCTTTATCAAAACCAATTAAAAATTAAAACAGGAGAAGGAAACGAGTCCATGGATGTAAAACAGACTTATCACCACCCCCCATTGCCCTTCATTTCATTCAGCCCCGATCCAGGAAGCTTCGTGGTAAAGCGAAATGAGCAGGGTGAAACAGTCACAGGCCCATGCGGTCTTAAAGGGCAAGCAGACGCACCGCTCTCCTGTGGCAAACAATTGCAAAATGCTGGGAAACAGTGCAAAAAAACCCCATGCTTCCCAGCTAATCATTCTGCTACAAACACAGGCACATGCTGGCTTTATTCACACCCACCTCCCCTGCCGGGCTGCGTTCCTGGGATTCCCCACCCAACCGTAGTGTCCCTCAGGCAGCAGGACTGCCCAGGCCTTGGGGTGAGCCGGTGGGAGAAGCACCAAGCGGAAGGAAGGTGTGTCAAACCTTGCGGGTGTGTGAATAATCTGACAAGCTCAGGAGACAAATTAATTCCCTCTGTGCTGCCCAAGGGTAAGCAGAGGCTCCCCAAACAACATTACAGCAGTAGCAAAGATCAGCTCCTAGGCAGGCTGGGACGTGGCCATCACCAAGAGATGCAGTAGTGGCCATTCAATTAGAACTAATTTTATGTAGAAGTGATATAGATAAGACTCTGAAGGATCAAGCTATCAGCGGTCGCTAGTCTTGATAATTATAGAGATAGTCCTCATTTAGCAACTGCCTCGTTTAGTGACAATTCACAGTTTACGATAGTGATGAAAAAATAACTTTATGACCAGTTCTTGGATTTATGACCTTTGCAGGTCTGTAAAGCAAAGGAAAGCTGAAGTAAGATCATAAGTCCAGCCGCAGTTTCACTTAGTGACTATTGCATTGCTGGAACCAATTGTGGTTGCTAAACAAGGACTACATGTATATCACCTCCAGATTCAAAGGCAATGTATTATAAATACCAACTGCCATGATCAGCAACAAAAAAGAGTTGTTGCCCTCACATACAGTAGTTTCTGTTGAGCTTCTCCATGCAGCCAGACAAAATATTGAAGATGGGCCTTTGGCTTGATCCATCAGGGGGCTTAACAATCTTATGAATTTAAAGATAAACACAGGAACTTTCTCATAAAGGCTTCTGAGGTTCCAAAATAGTCGCTCTGCCACTGTTTGAGTGCCTCAAATCAAGTCAAGGAACCATCTCCTGAATTTGGTCCCTCAGTTAAGTTCCGGCTTCCGCAATGAGAGGCGTGGTAGTACTGGCACAATTCAAGCTAGGTCATTTCAGCAGATGGGCTGTCGGCTTGTGCCCGTGCTCGGCTCTCCAAAGGAAACTCAGGAAAAGTGTTGTGTTAGGTTCCTCTTAGCAGGTGAGGCAATTAGCCATATAACCTTTCTACGGGATCTGACGTCTCATTCTCTGCCTGCTCTCAGCAGTGTCCTTCACTCGCAGAGCGCCTTGCCTAATCTTCATTTGACTCATCCTTACCCCTCCCCTGTCTTTATTTTCACATTGGTTTCTTATTACACATCCTTTCCCAGCCTGCTAGTCTCCAGATGTATTAAGTCCCATCAGCCACTAGCCATGTCATCAGGGGATGTTTATTTATTAATTATTAAATTTACCTTGCCGCCCGTTAACTAAGCAAATCTGATGAGATGATGGGAGTCATAGTCCAAAAAGGTCTGGAAAAAGTATCAGGTGGTAGGAAGCAGTTTTTATTTTGCTTTATTAAAATCTTTGTTTGTCTGGCCAAGGTTATTTCTAAAGGCCTGGATCATGCTCTTATTTCTTGACAATTAAGATGGAGTGGGGATTGTGATTAAAAGTGAACACGCGCCACAAAGAAACGGCACTATCTGACAGACCTTAAGATACAGATGACAGAATGGGGGGGAGTCAAGGAGGGAAATATGATGAAATGCACATCATGATGTCATCGTCCAAACTCTGCAACTGACTTATGTGTACCCTATGCTAGAATGCAAGCATGAAAGGCCAGGAATCCCCTCATGACATCACAATACAACATTCCATCATTTTCTTATCATCTGATTTGTATCAGTCGCAGACATCTGGGCCCTCAGAAACTGCAAAGCACTGTGAAAATTACGAAAGCCTTAGAGAAATGAAAATTACTTCAATGGAATATCAGCCGATTTGATATAACATTATACATTTTATGAAAAAAATTAGTATTTCGCAAAAATAAATGTAAGAATTTATACAGATAGTACACACACACGGCACTGTGGCTGAGCAGTTAAGAACAGTTATAAAACAGCCAAAGTGTTATAACATTGTACATGTTATAAAATAAATCAGTATTTAGCAAAAATAAGTTTTTTGCTAAAGCCACAGGGCCATATGTGTGTGTGTCTGTGTGTACTGTATATAATTGTGTATGTGTATAATTGTACAAGTTAGAATTAGTTTTAGTATTTAGTAAAAATAAGTGCAGAGGGTTTTTTCTCTTCAGCTTTGGAAATTATTCTGGAAATGAGCATCTATGGGCTTGGCTTTTTTTTAAAGCATAATGAAGAATGTCTACCCATTAAGCAAAGTTTGGAACCAGAAGGAATCTTTAATTTCTATCCTATGATGTAAATATCTAATTATTTTTAAAAGGTTTCCATCGTCGTGCTGCTGACCTTTAAAACCCTACATGGCATGGGACCAGTTATTTGAGGGAATGCCTTTCTCTGATTTCATCCACCCTTCCCTCCAGATCTCACAAGATGTGCATTTACGAGTTCCGACATCTAGAAAGCTGCACCTGGCAGGCCCTGGCCTTTCCTGCTGTGGTGCCGGTATTTTGGAATCTTCTCCTCCAGAGACAAGGTTGGCCTCATCACTTCTGAAAGTCCCTCAAGACCTGGTTATGCTAGCAGGCCTGGGGACCCCAGGGATGGATGAACTTGTGAGGTGGCTCTTTTATTATTCCTGCCCCCAGCTATTATTTTCTTTTCCTATTTTAGTTTTGGTTTTATAATTTTTGATTCTTTTTTGTAATTATTACATAATGGTTTTAACTAATGATAGTCTTATTTACTAGTTTTATTGGCTTGTTGTATGCTGCCCCAAATCACTTTCTGTGAGATAGGCAGCCATATAAATTTGATAGACAGAATGATGGATAAAATCTTTTATAAATACAGGGCAAATTTGAAAGTCTGAGTTCAATGTAAAATCAAGTACACATTGCAAGTGAAGAACCAGCTGGTATTGCCATGTCTTTATTTTTATAATTTCAGTCACTGAAAATAAGTGTTGACTGAAACCTGGCTTTTTGTGATCTGAAGTAACAGTTTTTGTACAGTTTTCATCTGAATTCAAAAAACTGTGTATGTCTTTCTATATACACAATATATTTTTGAAGACACTCACATCTTTTGCATTTCATGTGGACAACATAGGATGCACCATTAATTGGAGCTGGTAAAATAAATGCCAATACTGATCGTCAATATGCATGTACTGTGGGATTAGCATGTACATTGGACATGTACAATGGACAACTTGAAAGGAAAAAGGTTACCTGAACTTGAAAGGAGAAAGATAATCCAATGTACCTTTCTCCTTTCAAGTTGCCGTAACAATAATTACACTTTTGTTGTCAAGTATTACAATATCAATGTTTAACTGGGGGCAGATTCATCAATAAATGATACAGAGCCGCTATCCAGGATTTATCAGACTATAGTTTTTCAGTCCCTACACTAAAACAGGAAAAGAGGAAGAAAAGGTCATGATCGTCACTTTGGGTGTTTTGAATATGGGCTGTTGGCTACAGGCTGAATTGTAGCTTCTTCCATTCAATTAGCTTATTATTATCAAAAGCTAGTCCTGTATGAGAACGTGTTCGTTTCTGGGACAGA
>JANHZU010005994.1:296274-313458 GCA_032468055.1 Acrochordus granulatus | reverse complement strand
TCTTCCCTTCAATCCTTCCCAGCATCACAGTCTTTTCTAATGAGTCCTCCCTGCGCATTATGTGGCCAAAGTACTTGTGCTTCAACTTCAGTATCTGTCCCTCCAAAGAGTAGGGTTAGCAGCATTTAAAAGAAAAGAAAACGTCATGCCCCTCCCAACTGGAAAAATCTTGGCCTACCCATTTGTACGGGGTGCACTGTTTTCTGTTTCTTGCTCAATCATATGATCTTCCGAAGATTTAAGCATGGATACAGTTACCAAAATCCTATTCTAAGGGCAGTTTCAACTGCAGGTGCCATCTGTTCCGAATCAGGACACTTAGTACCTGCAAACTAAATTAGGTCTATCTTAATCACCATGCTGGTTACCTGTCTACAGCAGGGGTGTCCAACTTTGGCAACTTTAAGACGTGTGGACTTCAACTGCCAGAATTCGTTTTAAAGCTGCCAAACACACCGCTGGACACCGCTGGTCTACAGCAAACACACTGGCAGAATCATTATGGATGATTCTACTCCATTCTGACAGCTTTTGATTGAGTGTAGTTATTCAGCCTCAGATTGTTCCCTTTTGGACAAATGGTGTCTTTGTTCAATGATCCCATAACATCAACTGATTTCTACCACCACCTTATACCTAAATCTGGCCTTATTTTTAATCATTATGTTTTCCTCTGCAAAAGGATACCTTCCCTCTAAATTTAAAACAGGATTTCCTCTCTTCTTCTGACATATGAAGTGTCAAGTTATTATGGTGTCAGTTATTATGACACCATAACTGGTCATGGATACAATCTAGAACATTTCATCAGTGATGTGGTGGCTGACATAGTCTTGCTCAGATCTGCCCAGCTACAACTGATGTTTTGGTTTCTGCAGCCAGGTCCTTCCCCTCTGGTCACTAATCACAATCTGTCAGGATCATTTTGGCTTGGGCTGCAAGAAAGTCCGGTCACTTGGTTTTCATAGAGTCATCTACCCATATAGGGCTGACCAGCATTTTTCAAAGTGTTTTCTGGGCCTTACAGGGGCTCCTTATATGTCTGGGTTTAGTGCTTTATAAAAAAAACACTAGGCCTGTTTCTTTTTTCTAAAAACACAACTTTTGTGCTCTTTTGAAAGTATGATAGTCCTGTGCTGCACAGAAAATCAATTTAAACCAGAAAAGAGAGCCTGGTTTTGCCAGCTATATGTTCCAGATAATGACATCAGTGAGTACATTACAGGTTTTCCATTGCATCTGCAGTTTCACGTGACTGTACATGTTTTTTTTATTGTTTCTATTACTTGGGAGGGGAGTACAGTCCCATTTTGCCTATTCCCGTGCACTTTTGTCTATCTGCAGGCCGCTATTATGGTGTTACTGGCAATGGCGGACAGAGCTCATTGATTATCCATGTCTCCTCACATTCCACTTATCCTCCCTCACTTCTGCCCCACCACATCCTAGCAGGTGATGTTCAATGAGAGGAGAATCAAAGCCACCACCAGTTTCTTGGCTTAAATTGTCCATACTTAAAATGGTTAGCAGAGTGCTACTTGCAACCTCCTTTGTAGGGCAGAATAGGGCTTTGTCAGTTGTGCATGTTATGCCAATGTACTGTTTTGCTGGTTGAAGAACATATGGCCATGAGGAAGAGCCTTTAAAATAATGAGGGATACAAACATAGCCTTATGGGTTTCCCATGGCACAACTCAAGATTATTGGTTTAATTACTAATGTCAGTAGGAAGCTGCAGTGAACATGTGATATTTGGGATGATCTAATAAGCCAATTGAATGTAGGACATTGTGAAATGGTATTTCTGCAATGCAATGTCACATAGTGAAACATCAGATGCAGTCTCTAAATTCCTAACGTAATGGAGAAACTATTTTTCAAAACAGACACATTAGCAAGCTGACACTGTATCTCTTTGTTTAAATAAAGATTATGGGTAGCTTTCTCATTACAACAAGTAATTGTACCCCTATTTGCCGTTGCAACAATAATCTCCTATAGGAAGCGAGAACAAGATCACCAGCACCCTGAGTACTATCCAAGCTTTACTTAACACGGACAACACATTCAATTATCAACAAAACAGCATGTGAGAAATTGAAAATAAAACTTCATTCTCTCTTCAAAGCTCACAAGCAAATTGCACAAAATTTCAGCCTCATTTCCTAGAATGTTAGAAGGTTAGAGATCTGGTGCCTTCCAGATGTTTTGGACATAATTCCCATAGTCCATTGATACTGATTGTATTGACTAAGCCTGATTAAGTTCAAAACATCTGGAGGATACCACGTTATCTATCCCTAGGTGAACTAACAGCCTGTTTCAATATAGAGCTGCCTCTCTAGTTCAGAGTGAAGCAATGCTCTTACTAGATGCTTAATTAGATCTGATTTGGTATTCCAACAGATGTACTTTCTGCCAGGTTTTTTTTCAAACTTGGGTTCTACTAGAATTTGACAGGGTTCTGTGAGGGACTGAGTTAAAAAAAAGGTTCATTTGAAAATAGCCAGTTTTCATTAGAGCTTTGCCTCTTAATTAGAGGTTCTGGGATTTATTGATTGCTAATTAATAGGTTACAAGCCTGGAAAAAGTTTGAAAAATCCTGTTTTTCATTTAGATAATATGTTTCTTCATATTTCATATGCTATCGATACTGTCTTTGTTTTTCTCCTACTTTAGGTCTCAGCATCTTTTTAAACTACAGTGACTTGGACTCACATGATCAGCTTTGAGCACTGGTTGAAAAATGCACTTGCTTATCAGAATGTTAACAAAATTAATATTAAAAAAAATAAAAAAGCACGTATTTTTTTCAAATATCCAGTTCAGGAAGAACTTATGATAACTATTTTATTTAGCATATATCAGTTCTGACAGAAGGCACACATCAAATTTTTCTTCTAAAATTAGTCTAAGATAATTGACCATGAACCAGGACCTGATTAATTTCTTCAGGGAAAATATATGGAATTTCTTGTGGGGGAAATAAATACATCTGTCTCTCTCTCTCTCTCATTCTGTGTGTGCGCATGCATGCATGCGTGCCTGCAGATATAGTAGAAAAGCAGATTCAAGGTTTCATTATAGAGAACGTCCACAAGGAAGAAAATAGTTTGTGAAAAACAAGAAGTTGTTTCTCCAACCCTCAGCATCAGGCATTCACCATCAAAATGTGCCTTTAGCAAAGACAAACTTACTGGAGCATCAGGATGCTTTGAAATGCCCTCATGATTTCCTATCTAAATAATATTTTCTATTGGATGGAGTGGAAGGGGTAAATCAGCAAGTGTAGGGCCTGATATCAATTTGCTCATCTGGTGATTAGTCAACAGAAAACTTTTTCCTCTAATGCCTGAAACATGTTTGTAGCTTATAAAAAAATCTTCCTGAATGTTAAATGAAAGAAGATTCATAAGGTGGTGATGGTGGTGGTGGTGGTGGAGAGGAGGAGGAGGAAGATGAGGACAGTAGTCTTGGGTGCAATTCCAAAGATCTGGGAACATCACCTGAATACCACTGGCATTGACAAAATCAACATCAGTCAGTTGCAAAGGGCAGCTTCACTTGGAACAACTTACAACCTGTGATAATACCTTTAATATTATTAAACAACCACATCACACTTATTAGTCCTTGGGAAGGACTTGATAGGTGGAAAACATGCCAAATCCAGTCTAAACATCTAGCTGACTGTGTGACTACCCAGAATACTATATTATCATCTTACAACAATATCATTAATATTATTAAACAACCACATCTATTTATCCCAGGTCCTTGGGAAGGACTCAATAGGCGGATAAAAATGCCAAATACAGTCTAAACATCTGGGTGACTATGCAACCAACCAGAATAATTATAATCAAGGAAACAGCCACCTGAATCATAAGGAGTGGAGTAACAAAGATAGCTCAACCACTCTTTGATTTACAAGCATGTATGAGCTCTTCCTTCTAGCCACCCACATTAAAGCTCTTTCCTCCAGACATGGGAGTGTCAAAAAAGATGCTGGCTGGCATGTACTGTATGGTCCTCATTACTTAGCCCTGTTCTGCTTCAGTAACCAGGCCAGAGAGGGGTGTTGGTTTAGAGATAAATGCAGGACAAGCAGCTGATGGATTCCCCTGGCTTTCTCTTCCCATCGAAGATCAACCCTAACCCAAAGGAAAAAGCCACCACCACTTGGTCTCCTTAACATAGGATGTGGCTGGGGCTCAGAAGGAAGAAATGAGAGCCGACCTCTAGGCCTTCCCCACTGCTGAGTTAGTGCTTTCCACCCACCCTCCAGATGAAAGAAGAGTCTAAGAGATGGAAACGTGTCTAGTCCTGAGATGGAAATACAACGAATCCCTCTGTATAGAATACAAACTCCGCAGTAGGAGGAAATCTAAGTAAGTGCAGGTGCAAAACTTGGAGGTCCAATTTTAGATATCTGCCATTAATTTCTGAAACTTACAAATAATATTTTCAACAGATTATTTTTCCATGCTGGTTTAGCAAGGTATTCCACTTCTGCTCATAATACACGTTTATTGAGCTTTTCTCCCATAAAAAAACCATAATCCTGAAGTATAAATAGCCTTGCAACGTATTTTTCCTTCATGTAATTGACCATTTACATATCATTATCTGATGTAGAATGTATAGAAGTTTACAATCATGTTTTTATAATACAGTTAAATAATTTATATGAACATTTCAAAATCTTTCGCTTATCATTCGTCATTTGCTTGTCATGTATTAAAATTTCCAAACTGGAAGTGCGTTTGTTCTGCAATTTCCTTTTTTTTTACTAATAATATTTCAGTAAAATGTTTCTTTACTAATGTTTAAATGACTAATTAAATATGTTTTCTAAAATATTTTCTGGAACTTCCAAGCAAATTTTCCTCAAGCCCCATTCATGCTTTATTTTGTTTTGAAAACTTTATTTTTGTTTGAAAACTTTTGTTTTCAAAAGTTGGAAGACTGTTCCTTTCAGTATTTTGTAACATATGTGCTAATGGTATGAAATACTGAGCCATTTTTGTATGATATTTGCAAAAAACGTAATTGTTGCAGCTAAGTAATCATATTTAGTTCTGTGGGATCAACTTAATCTTTAGCTATCCAGATAAAATAGATTTAGTACACTAAACTTTTTTCCCTTTTCCCAAGCTCTAATGAGCCAAGAAATAGAGAAGTCAGGCTCCACGCAGATGCTGTCATACATTTGGTGAACGTATGTGGTGTGTTACATTGCTACCTGTATTCATTAGCTAGCCCAGGTCTGTTTTAGATAAACAGATTCCAGACAAATTTTAAAATTTTAAAAAGGGGGAAGGGTGAAAGAGGCCTAGCACACAGGGGGCGAAATGAAGGGTTAAGAGAAAGCAGTTGAAAGTTAAATGAAATTAGTACAGAAATTGTTTTATATAATGCCACTCCCCCACCTACACCATAAAATGTGTTAAACCTGCTTGATCTTTCCTTTCCCTTCACTTTAACATCTTCTTGGCTTTCGGAGATACAGCCTGATAGTGAAGGTGGGAGCAATTAGCAATAAAGATTGGAAGTCTTGGTTCACAATACCCGTATAACTGTGGGCCAGATGTTGAGTCAACGTGAGCTGCAGATTTTCTAGTCTGTTTTACACTGGAAAGGACAGATGCCAAAGACCACATTGTGGCTCACGTTAGGTGTGTTTTGCAAGGAAAAAAAACGTGCACTTGATTTTTCTGGCATTTTTTTTTTGTTACTGAGAAATGAGCCATAGAATTGCTTTTAAGAAGCAACACACCCCTTTGCAAACATGTTGCAGAAGGAAAGCTGTTTCCTCAAACATACCAAACCTTTGTGGAAAATGCTACACCCTCGAGGATGCCACTGCATCTGTAATAAAGCAGGAAAGGTGTGTTTTGGTTCGCTTAGCAACCCGAAATCACAAACCATCAAACAACAGTAACTGTTTGTGATTATCAGTAAGGATTGCCAGGGAAGCCCACATTGAATCTTTGTAAATTTGGCAGTTCAGACACTCACATGATTTTATCTGCTCATACAGCACTTTAATTAAAAGCTGCATCTACAGAGCTGGTATTAAAAGCAACATCTGCTGAGCTATGGGCCTTAATGAGAAATAAAATGTTGACTGTTAATATTTTTTCAAGAATTCATAAGATTTCCTGTCAAGAAATAGACATGTAGCTTTTATCTTTGAGAAGATGTCATAGCCAGGGAACCCTTTTAGTTTATATGTTTATTTACATTTATCAATCTGTAGCCCAGAAAATCCTATAAAATCCCATATCATTTTACCATCAACCAAACATATAGACAAATTCATTTTTTTCCTCCCTCACACATTTGTTTTCTCTGAATCAGATATATTACATTAAATGCAAACTGACTAAAAGTACAAATTCCTACTAGCTGAACAAAATTCATGAATGCAAAACTATCATGTTTCTATAGTATGTGGTAAATCCCAAGTCTGTCATCTTGATTAGATTTGTCATTATTTCTTCCATAGGATTAAATTTTTGTCCATCTTTCATTATTCTTGAGCCCAAGAAAACAAAATTGTCCATCACTTCTACTTTTTCATAGTCAACTGTATATTTACTAAGTATACTGGCATGCATTACCTTATTTTCTTATAATTAATCATTGGACCCAATTTGCTTTTCTAATGATATTTTAAAAACCTTCTACAGTATAATTTTAGCCAATAACTAGTATCACTTGTAATAGATAGTGGCTAAAAAACAAGGTATTTTCTCATAAATTAACAATTTTGAGGTTATGTAATCTATTATTTTATCTCTTAAATTGTTTTATCTTATATCAAACTTTTAATTATACAGTACTTGTACTTTGCTACTTGAGTCTTTTTGCTATAAATAAAAGTAGTAGTAGTATTTTTACCACCTGCATATATCAACTGTTGGTGCTTTACCCTTCACATCTGATTCCAGCTGTCATCTGTCAATCCTGCCATCCATTAACATATTTGTTGTCTCAATTAAACAGATATGGGGTCAACATGCATCTTTACCTCGCTCCCTTCCCTTTCCTGAATTCTGTTTCCTAAGATTCAGTTTTTACAATTGCTTCTTGTTCATTATAGTGTACTAAAAAGAACAATCAGATATTTTGGCATGCCCAGTTAACCTCAGTATGTTCCATATGTTCTAGATCTAAACAATCAAAAGCTTTGCTGTAATCAATAAAGCAAAGATAAACTTCCTCCTTGACTTGCTTGTTCCAATATATATTGTATATTTTAGTAACAGATAACTCATTTTCCTCTGAACTGCCTTTTCTGAAACTTGCCTCTTCATTTGGTATTTCTCTTTCTATGTATACTTCTGTATAAGATCTTAAGTAAAGCTCTGCTTGCAGTAGAAGTTAGTTCAGTAATCTGAATTTTCCTGCAATGCTGTATTTCAGCATACACACAGACCTATTTTTCAATCACCCAGTCTTTTTCAATATTTGTTCATATAAAACTGTTAGCATTTTAACTGTCTCATCTTTGCAGCTTTAAACTACCTAGTGGGTATTTCATTCACACCTGGGACTTTCTTATTTTATGGATGCTCTAGAAGCAACAAGAGGGAGAAGGATTCTTCATCCTTCACCCATGTGTTCATTGTATCTAATGAAACTCCACTTCCACTCCCTGGGCATTTGAGATGGTCCTCAAGCACAGAAAGAGCCACATGGAGTAATCACTTGAAATTCTTCAGAGGATAGAAGTGGGGAACAAATAGGGAGAAGACAAAACAGCCTTAGATTAATTTCTTCATATATAGAATAGAGCATACGGAGAGAATGGCTAGTAGTGGGAAATGTTAGACATAGTGGTTTAAAGACATCCGGAGGACCATAGTTGTAATGTATTACCCATTGCTTCGATGTATTACTTTTTACTAGAGTTGTGTACATTTTAGTGCTTCAGACCTTGCACAGCAAACTAATGGAGATTTTTCAGGGTTTTATACAAACATAAAAACAAGAAGCCACTGCTTTAAGGAGTTCACTGATTTAAATTCATGCTCTTAAAACAATACCATCTTTTTTCAGGTTCCTGAAAAAGTCAGCCTGTGTTAATAAATAGCAGAGAGGTACTGTGCTCAAATGAGGTCAACACATTTATTCTAGATCATTTTCCCTATTTCCTATCATCCCATTTTGTGTCCAGAGGTAAATGGAAGGAGGGATCCTTATCTGATCATGCCTGTCAGTTGTAGCCTGAACTGTACTAGTATAGAAAGTGAATTCTGCATATATGTTAATAAAATGAACATCTGGTACCCATCAAGGTGGCAGCCATGATCAAACTCAATCTCCCTTAACTCTAAAATTCAGGCCTCTGCCACTGGAGCTGCAGAAGAAACCACTTCTTAGTAATGAATGGGAGTGGGAGGTGAGTGATATACAGAACAGCAGCCACAGGGCCTATAAACATCCACACCTATGTTCAGTGCTATAAAAACATGATTAAATACTCATCAAGTCTGAATGGCCTATTACTCCTCTCTTAATTGATCAGCAGGCTCTAAAAGTTTAGACTGTAATTTCTACTTTATTTCTTTTGCACTACTTCCATTCCCATCACACTTTTCCTAAAAGTGAGGAAAACAAAAACATTAACAATTACCGAGAACCAACATGAAGTTCCAGAGCACTAAGATTATAATTCAGTATAATATTTTGAGATTTTGTTGGATGCTGTTTTAGCCTTGCTTTGCTTAATTTATCTCTATTTATTAAACTATTATTTTATAACGAGTGTTATAATTTTATTACAATCAATTTCTGTGTCAGGCAGTAGGCAACTGATGCAGAATTGCTTGCTGTAAATAAAATGACATATGCAACTCACAAATAGGACTTACTTTCTCCAGAAGTGGCAATTCTGATAGGAACCAAGGCATAAAAATCCTACAACTGAAGTTTCTTGCTTTCTTGGGGTTTCCATAATCCAGTTTCATCCTATCCATCAATGGCCCCTATTTTATATGGAGCTCCTGAGCAAGAAAATGGCATTGCCTCATTCTATATTGTGTGAATAATTGTAAGAGATTGGTGAGAAATAAGAAGACAAGCAAATGGACACTACATGTAGTAATAAACTACATGAGTTTATTATTCATTATTTTTTCCTGAGGTAGAACAGTAATGTATTCCTTTGCCCAGTAGCTTTTCATATAAACTGAAATCTTTGCACTTTTATATAGTTTATCTTAATTAGGCCCTGTCTAACTTCCATACTCTTTTTATGAATATTAGATACTGCAAAAGATGAGGGGTTTTCCCTAATAACCAACAACACATTTCCTCCTCCTTTCTTCTTGCTTTGCTCAAGATTCAGTCTAAAAAGAGTCCCAAGGAACTCAAAAGTGCGGTTACGAGCATGGGATATTTTAAACAAATCTAATCAAGATAATGCTCTATTGTTATATCAGGAAGATTCTTTTCCCATGAATACCTGTCATAGCCATATGAACTTTTACTGTATTCTCGTTTTTTAAATTAGTGATCAATGAGCTACCAATGCAAGGAAACTGGAAAGAGACTGCAAAAAGATTTACAGTACAGTATGTTGTTAAGCTGACTGGCTCACCATATGAACAAATTGTAGATAATCCTTTGTGTTGTTGTTACCATTATCCAATTGCATGGCCATTTACACAGAATCAAAACACAAGTTACTGCTTAAATCACAATGAAATATATTTGCAGAAATTTATACACTTCCTTCACCAAAGGCCTCAATGCATCTAAGTTTCAGAAGGTGCCAGATAATTTAAAAAGAAGCTTTTCCTCTCTATTCAGCAGTGGTCAGATCCCATTCTGGGCATTGTATTAAGAAGTATTTAAATCGTGCAAAGAAAGACAGAGAGGATGATCAGGGACTGGAGTCTATCTTGGAGAAGAGATTGCAAGAGGGAGGGATATTTTTAGTCCTCAGAAAAGAAAACTGAAAGTGAAATATGATGGCAGTTGTCAAGGATGTTACATAGAAGGTGATTGTGACATGTTCTCTATCACCCTGTGGTGTAGAGCACAAGGTAACAATCTAAGTTACAGAAAGGCAGATTTCGATTGAATGTTAGGAAAAAGTTCCTAATGGTAAGAACATTTTAACAGTGGAACTAGTTCCTAGAAAGTTGGTGACCTTGCACTTTGCCAGCTGGTTGCAACAGAGGAATCTATCAGGGTTGCATTAAGTTGGATTGCTAAACTGAACAGGGGGTTCGGCTTGACATCTAAATGGATCCTTCCAATCCTATTATTCTAATAAAATGCATTTATGTAGAAATCGCATTTTAGCACCATATAAAATAATTATACTTATCTTTCCTGATGACATCTTTAGTTCTTTAACATGATTTTGGCACAAAGAAATTTAACAGGAATAACTATTTCTATGTACCTCCTCTGTTCCCCATCATTTGTATCCCTGCCAACAAATACTTTATTTCTTCATTTGGTGGGCTAAAAACTAAGGTCCTTGCTCTTGTGATTTTACTGTTGTGATTTAAGGCACGCATACCTACCGCAACCCAATCTGGCTGGCACAGGCAAGTAGAAAGTACCATTTATGCTAGGATAGATTGACAAAAGATCCTAACAGGATAAACTTTCTTCCCAGGAACTGAAAACATCACCAAGTATAAAGCCTGCATTCATTCGTGATGTATTACTATGGCAGTAATAAATGACAAAAAAGAGACCATAGGTAGTCTTTGACTTATGACTGTAATTGAACCCAGAGTTATGGTCGTGCCAGTCATTAAGTAGGTCACTGACATGTCTGAAATTTTTGTGGTGGTTGTTAAGCGAACAGGGCTGTTGTAAAGTGAACTAGCAGTTATTAAATGAACTTTGTGGTTGTTAAGTGAACAGCATGTGGACATTGAGCAAATCCATTGTCTGTCATATGCGTTTTTTGCTGGAAATTGGAAGTAAATGCTGATTTCTGGCAAAAAATGTCATAAATCGGGTCAACGACCACAGGATACAGCAAACAGCCATAAATGTGGGCCAGCTGCCGAACACCAAAATGCAATCACATAACTACAGGAGAGCTCTGCCTAGCAGAACTTCGAATCCAAGTCATAAAGAGCCCTGGGGAGATCAGTTACAGGTCTGAAAGGTCCTACGTTGAGGACTGTTTGAAGAAATTCCTGATATAGAAATAACCTGTTAACACAGTAATTTCTACGGAAGTATTGTCATACCTCCTCTATGCCAGCGAATATCATGCAACACAGCCATCACAAGGCTAAGGACTAGTGTCAGAGAAACTACTCAGTGCAGCCGTGCTGTAGGCCTATAGTGCTCACATCTAAACAAGGCACAAACCCGCCCTGGCAATATCCCTTTTCTGCCAGTCCCTAGGAAGTTGCTTTCATCTTGCCTCCAAGTAGGAGCAACAGAGGCAGGCAATGGAGAAGTTCACGACTGTATCACCTTTGCAGACCCAAGAATGGCTGCTAAGCCCTTCACTTCGGTTGTGGGGAAAGGCCCGTAGCTGGTAGCTGTCCTGCCGTCACCGCGAAACACTGCTTAGAGAGTAAGTTTGAAGTCTACAGGATCCCCTCCAGGTGCGCTCAGGCCGACTTGCACAAGGACGGGTGCGGATTTCCGTGTCGGGCAGCTGGATCAGCTGAAGGAACCCTGCCTAGGGTCGGGCGGGCACTGTTATCCCTCCTCCCTCCCCTCTGGCCTCCCTCTTGGGTTTCGACCTGGCTGGCCGCGCGCGCCCCGTTCTGCCAGGCGGCCGGGACTCCGAGGCCACGGCTCGCGGAGAGGGGCGCGGGAAGCGCGGAGCTGAAAGGAGCGACCGGCGGGCAGCGGGCTGAGCGGGAGGGTTTTCGAGGGGGGGGCGGACCGGCCCCGCGAGCGGCGGGCGAGGAGGGGGCCGTCTTGTGCCCTTCTCGGGGCGAGAGCGCGTCCAGCTGGCGAGGCTGCGTCGGAGGCAGGCGAGGGACGGGGTCCGGGCGGCGGGTCTGCCTCGGCTCGCCGCCTCGTATCTCCCGCGCTTCTCTCCCTCAGGCCATCGCCCTCCTCCCGGCCGCAGCTCTGCTGGCCCGCTCCCGCCCCACGCGCGGAGCCTTCCTGCCGGCTCGGCCGGGGGCCGGAGAGAAGCTGGCCCCGATTCAGCAGAGGAAACGGGCAGCCGGGGAAGGAGGTCCCGCGTCTCCACCTGAGCCGCTTGGCATGTGCGCGCTGCAGTTTCCCTTTAAGAGCTTAGCTCGGAGAGGCCGAGGCGAGGAGTGAGCGACGGGTCCTCCCGGAGGCTCCCCTGTGGACCCCCCGGCCCAGTGCATACGTAGAGGCACGCACAGCGCTGAGGGGCCCGAGCAGGTCTAGCATGTGGGAAATCTTACATTCCCACCCACTTTTCTTCCGCCATATAGCGGCATTATAGACTTGTGCAGAGGCTTGTGGTTTTTTTTTTCCAAACACATCCACCCACCCCCGCAAACGTTATAATCATCTACAACTATTGTTTCCCAGCCATACGGCTCCTGACCCGAAGATCAAACCTGCAAAACTGAAAGGGGCTGCAGATGCCAAACCAACAAGAAAGACGTGAGTCATCGGAATGAGCAAATCAAATCTTCGGCCAAAATGAGCTGCTTTGGATGGATCCCTACACAGAATAATTGTTGAAGTCATGGCAGTTCCCACATGTTGGGTCACAAGGTGTTGGGGGGGTGGAAAACTTTTAGGAAGTCATCAGTCTGCCAGGACTTACACTATATAGCACAAGTAGTTGGAATCAATGTGGGAGTGATGAACAAAGCACAAATTTGGAGGGAGCATCCCCCCTTAGCATTTGCAGAGCAGCGGAATGCCTGATTTCACCTCCACCAAATTGGCAAACCAAAAGCCACATATTTTCAGAACCCCAGCAGGGGTACACATCCCACTGCAAGCATTTCAACACACTACAAGCTGACAACCAGCACATTAAAAAGCATCTATAAACTACAAGTGGGAGTTGTGAATCATAAAACTGTAACTAAAACAAATATGCCATGTCAGAGTTGGCTAGAATGGACATTCATAAAAATGTCCTTATGCGGTTACCAATATCTAACACTGGAATATTCCAGAATGGAAGAATTAAGGTTACTTATAAAGATACCCTAAAACCATAGAGATGCTTTGATATTTAATGCTGCCTGATAGCCTGTGGAAATATTCAGAATGGGACTCTTTACAGATTCCTTGTGGTTGCAGAAACCAGCACTAGTTTGGATGGTTGCTTTCAAATCCAAGAATATCTTCTAAGAGACATTTTCTGCACATCACCCAGGTAAAAAAGGCAGAATCAAGATGTCCCAATATTATTCTTATCCAGTTAATTTTAGAAAATATTTTCCTTTCAAAAATGAAGGGAAGACTTGCCAGTTACCAGGATGGCTTTCCATCTATATTGCTCTATAAGAAACATTGTAGAGGGAATTAAAAGGGTTTTTTTTAATATATTAATGCTGATGTGATAGAGAATCACTTTTTCCCTGGCTACAAAACTACTACAGAAATAAAGAGACTGCAGAAATTTGATAGATCTATATTCATAATATTTTAGAATTATTTCCTGAAATAAAAGGACCAAAATATAGTCATGAGAAGAACATGCCATGGGAGATAAGAGAGCACGAAATTCACATCAAAGCTGTTATCTTCAATCACCCCACTGATATGTTTTTTCTGAGCAGAAGATAACAATGGATCCCATTTCCAGACTCAGTTAAAAATGCCAATTTTGACCTTTAAAACCTGAAGACCAAAGAGATAAAGCATCTAAAGAATCTATTGTCTCCAATGCTCTGTCTTGTTTATAAAAAATTTCATCTAAGCACTGTAACTAATACAGCCATCTCTCTGATGGAGGCCCAATCTTTAAAAAGACTTGTATCTACTCTGGTCATCTAGTCATTTCTTGTTTTAGTGCCAGGGGAAAAAACTGTTTATTTGATTTGTTTTATCTTGGCAGAATTTCTGTTTTCTACTGTTGATTTTACTAGTTTTGGTATGTGTCAATTTTACAGTAGTAAAGTATATAACACATCTGTGGAGTTCCTGGTGCTCTTTGTGCTTGGTTATTTGCTTGCACATGTTTGCTTACCCAACTAGATAACATCATCAGTGTGAATGAGAGTGGGGTTTGCTACCCATTTATATATGGAGGAAATTATACCCCCACCAAAACTGACAAGGCAAGCTGTTGCGTATAAACAGGCAGCAAACCCCATACTCACTCACACTGATGATGTTACCCAATTGGGTAATGAAATGTCTGCAAACAAACAACAAGCTCAGAGAGCCCCAGAACTTCATAGTTCCATCCTGAGCTACAGATACTCTCTTCTGTTGGAACATACACTTTTGTGATTCTGGTTGATGTTAGCTATTCAGTAGGTAATGAGATTTAAAAGGATTAATGAAAGATGGCATGGGAAATTTCAAGTGAACAAATACAAGTACTATCATTCAGAAGACATTATGCAGCCATTCTTTCCCTCAAAATAACTTTGGAGGGAGCAATGGAAAATAAAATTATCAATAAAAGACTTCCATAACATTATTAGAATAAGGCAGGAAAATGGAACATTCAAGTTGTTGTCTGGAAACACTCATGGTGTGCAATTTCCCTATTATGCTCTAAACCTAGTTACTGAAAAAGCTTAACAACAAATATCCCCTGCACAGTGAACTATTAAAATAGAGAGGGAATGAACAGCAGCAAAGACTAAGAGAGGAAAGCCTAGTAGAGGGGAAAGAGAACAGACCATTGACTCTATTGAAGTAGCAGGTTCATGGAGTTTCTTTCTCTGCTTCCATTTCAAATCCAGGTGGTATGTTCAATATGTAAATCTCAACATGAAAACAAGAAGCAATCCCTTCCCTCTCTCTGATAATGGAGCGATGTCTGAACACTTGACTGTCCGTGGGTGCAATACAACTGTCTCCATCTCAGCACCTCTGTATCCATTCAAAAGCTTCCATGTGACTGATACTTCCTATCATGAGGGCTCAACTCATGAGGGAACATTTTAATATACTCCAAAGCTCCTAGATGCAAGTAATTGTACCCTTAGACCCTTCAGTAAGAGAAATAACAGAAGTTAGAGCAGAGCAGGACCCTTCACTGTTTCTCATTGAGAATGCGCAAACGTATTGCTTGATTAGGCTCCAGTCATTCTAAGTACTATTAACTTTAAGAATGGATATGCCTTAATTATCTTCTCTCATATTCCCTTTTAGGATCTACCTGTTTAGATTACCTATCAACAATAAAGAAACTAGCTGTCCAGATATACACCACAGACTAATACTTGGTAGAACAGCAATAAAGGTCTTGGAAAAAATCTTAAATTACGTGGTAGGTTCATAACTACTAAGATCAGAATCATGCAGGGAATAGTTTTCCCTGTGATACTCCACTGAAGTAAAGATTGGATTTTGAAGAAGCAAGCAAGAAAGAATATTGACATTTTTGATCTTTGATAATGGAGGAGACTTGAGAATACTACGGGTAGCTAAGAAAACAAGCCAACAGATCATCAGTCCAAAATTCTCACTCAAGATACAAATGACAAAGCTCAAATTATATTTTGGACACATTATGCAAAGACCCAGCTCTCGGGAGAAGAGAAAAAGATAGAAATAAAGAGAAGAATTGGATGATCAGCAGTAAAGATAACAGACTCAGTAATAATGCCAATGACATGCTATTGAAAAGTCTGAAAAAGCTAGTTGAGGACAGATCATCCTGGAGAAGGCCTGTCTTGAGGACACTTTATCATCATAATCAGGTTGCGCGAAGGTTTAGTTAAGACAGCAAATTTAAGAGTATACGTGTACGCATTAAAGCTTAGTCCAGGAGTGTCCAACCCTGGCAACTTTAAGATGTGTGGACTTTTAACTCCCAGAACTCCTCAGCCACCTCAGGCTGTCCCTGGCTTAGTCCTTTAAAAGGTTGGCGTTTTGCTGCACAGGAATGGTTTTGCTCCGTGCACAGCCACTATTTTATAACCTAAACAAAAAAAAAAAACACCTTCAGGCCAAAATGGAATAAAAATTTTCTAGGAGTGAAAACACTGATGGATAAAGCCAAGACTTCCCGTCAGCGAGACATTTACTTTGGTATCCTAAAGAATAATTAATGAATCCACTGTGCGGAACTTTATTCCTGGATTTTAATGAGATTGGGAGAAAACTAGTTCCTCGTCTATGCCTGAAGGTCTGAAACTGCAATGAGCACATCTTTTTTTAAGGCCCTGTGTTGACAATTTTCTTGGTTCTCTGGGACCTCATGCTCAGAGCTGCGCCCCTTCCTTTGGCACATTCCCCAGCCTGGGCTTGGTTCCCCAGCACAGCAGGCAGTATGACTTGATCCTGCTGGGCAGCTTCAAGCTCTGTCCCAAACAGCTCTTTTTTACTCTGTAGTAAGTTGAGAAACTATGCGGCCTGCAATTTGCTGTCTTACTGAGCACCGTAGAGTTATTTAATTACTGCTTTAAGAAATTGCCTAATAACATTGTACTGTAATAAAAGTAAATGGACTGCCTCTAGCACTGCGAATGGCCTCTGTCCACACCACCTCCCTGCAAACCAGCCTCACCCCAATTTGCTGACCTTTTCCAATTCAGGGCTCCCCATAAAAATAGTTCTGACTCCATTCTGTGATTCCACCCTCATCCTGCTATTCTAATCCTCAGCTCTCTGTAAATAGCTCTGTTATGCCCATGATTCCTGCAAACCTGTCTCTGGGATTACAGATGCAAATAACTCAGCTTCACCCCCTGTTTCTCATCTATAGGCTGGCAACCAACAATGCCAGTTCCAATATCCCAGAACAGTACTGCCCACAGCTCCAGTACTTCAGCAACAGCAAACCTGCTGTTTCTAGATTCTAGAATTCTGCCAATATTTTCCAGCATGACATGCCTTGCAGCCTCCTATTTTCTCTTTGATTTTAGATACCACAAACAAGCAGGATTCAAGTAATTTAAAAATTTGAAGCCGGGCCTTGGAAATGTCGGTGCTTTATGACTTAAAAAATGAAATCTGTCAGACAGAATTGGTTTCTTCTTTCTTGAAGAAATTTTGCTTATAAACCTTATTTTGCTAAGGCACACGTTGTCCAGTCCCTAAGAATGAAATAAAGGTATT